>VYZT01065971.1:0-14646 GCA_013400735.1 Pomatostomus ruficeps | reverse complement strand
GCAGTACTTTGTTCAGCTGTGGTTTGCAAAAATGAGATTACTGCTTGCAAAGAACTTGCTGGGACATTCGAAAAGCTTTGCATTCTGAGTTCTTGAATCTCACATAAAATGTGTACAAAACCAAATAAACCCAAATGAAATATAATTCTCTCTCTTTCCCTGGGGCACAGGAGGTGAGGGAGGCCAAGAGGGAACCAAGAAGAAACAAACCTAGGGATTATTATCATCTAGTTAAGCATAGGCAGAATTTTGATTTTACAAAATCTCAAACCAAAATAAAGTAAAATAATGTCCCTGAAGAGCAAGACAGTACTTATTTACATCATCCATTGTAGACAGAAAAATAAGTTCAAAGGTTTGTGGTCTCTCTTCATGCACTGTACACAGGAAAAAAATCCTAGCTTGGAAGCTAAGGGAGAACAAACACCCTGTTTTGCCTAGTAGTGGTATAAAACTGGCTACAGTAGAAGTGGTCATAAAAACTTGTTATTCTTTGTATGAGCTCTTTTTTTCCTGACATGTTTTCTGCATTTGGAGCATTGTAAGGGTGTTTCAGACCCCCAGAGACTGGCCTACTGTCAATGGATCAAAAAAGGCACCAGTGTACCTGAACAAAGTGGCTGACAGTGAAGATAACTAAATCGCAATAGTGGCTTTAAAATCCATCTTAAGAAAGTAAGAAGGGGTTTTGTGACTAAAAATCATTCAATCTTTTGTAAGGCCCTCAAAATTCTCTATGTCTAGATGCTTTCTATGCCCACTGTGAGAGAAAATTTCACATTTCTTACTATTTTACTGCTAGTCCACCTGTTGGCAGTTTTCCTTTCACTGTGTGCATCACGTTCACTCTGCCAGTGATTTACATCGTGCTAATCTCTGTGGCACTCCCAGGATGATACCTCCTGCCACACCACCCTAATTACACCTCTCACAAAGACAGCACTGGCAGCTGGGCAGGAGCACAGCACAGGATGGGCAGAGGAGAGACCTCAGAACCATTCCTGTTTTACTCTCATTGTACACTGTTACAATGCGTAACATTTCTGATCCGCAGCACAATCTCTCCCAATACTACCCTACCATCACCCATGACTTCCCAATGGACTACACTCAGAGAACCTAACTCACTCAGTCCTGAGAGTTGTGTGGACAGTATTTAAAAATCAAAGTTCCGTGACAATTGCTGAACAGATCCTTCAGAGAATTTGGGATGAACAAGAGCTGGGAATATGTGAACTGAAAAATTAGTTCTCACTGGACCAAGTTTTCCTAATTTTCTTTTAAGCTTGTAACTTTCCTGTACAATAACAGATGTGCAAACAGGATGCAGTTCTTGTACTCAAACTACGTACAAACAACTGGAATACATGCATAGACTCAAAGGCTTGTTTTCACTTTATTTAACAACATAAGCAATTTTCCAAAATTGCATAAACTGAAGTTTCCTTTGAAAATTGCCTAAGAAGAACATTATGCAGAAAAGCCAGGAAGTAGGAACAGTACTTGGAGAAATGCAGGAAGCATGGAAATTACTAAGGGGAACACAAATTTCAGACAAACAAACAAACGAGCAGAAGGAAACTATAAAAGTCTGTACCAGTGAAGGGAGACACTTTTCAGATAACTCAAGTGCCAGATGACTGAGACTGGGGATATGTGGAAGAATTGCACTTAATTTTTCAAGGCTTTTAACTGGAAAATTTCTTAGACTCTATTATATGCATTGTTCTCTTTGTAATTACTACACTTACTTCTACCATTAATAATGTGCATAAATTTGCTGTTTTGCACGTTCATAAAGTACTTAATAAACATCCTCTGAAGGAAGGAAATCACACTGCTTGAAAATCCACTAACTTGGAGAGAGTGGGGGGGAAAAGAAGCTATTCTTAGCATATACACATCACTCCTAGTCCTCTGACATATCAGCAGTGGTTCAACCAGAGGTGACATGAGAGTAAATGCATATGGCACCTGCCTGGAAAGGTATTTGAATACACACAGATGTGCCCTGACAGCTACTTGAAACCTAAATGCTTTCCAAGCTTGAAATCCCAGTGGTGGCAAATCTGTCAATAGGCAACATTACTATATATCTAGAGAGGCATTCACCCACCACCAAGAAAGGGTCATGTTTGATTTAGGTGATATTAGGCACCCTGCACTGGTGCTTCTGTACAAGGTCTCAGACAAAGAGTGAAGGAAGTTTACATACAACAGTGAGAGTGGATGTTAACTTTCATTTAAATATAACAGCCTTAGCTGGAATCCAGTCAGAATGTTTTTACTACAAGAGGACAAGGTACTGTTTTTACAATTTATCCAAATAGCAAGCAACTGGTATATCTGGAACTGCATAAAACCAAAATGAGAAAACAATGTTTTACGTAAAGTTTTGAAAACCTCACTGACTGCCTTCAGTATTTAATGTAAAAATTAGCTACCTACCAGAGTGTTTCAATGTAAACAAAATAGATAAAAGTGCAGTAAGAAGTGTAAATCTATACATAAAACCCGTTAATCTTTCCTCACCTGATCTTCTTCTCCACCCCCTTCTTCATCGTATTTCAGAATGTTGTCCCTCACATCATCTTCAGGATCAATCAAGAGCTGCTTTGCCTGACGCTCTTTATCACGGCGTTTCATCCATACCACGAACATTAAAACTAAAACTGTAATGCAAAAATGGAAGAGACAAAACCCCATCTTGATTCTGAAATACAGCCATGAGAAACTGTAGAAATTTAACACCAAGACTTAAATAAAAAAAAAAAGAAAAAAAAGAAAAAAGGTAATAAAGTTGGATTTGACCATTCTGGATAAGATAAAAGTGTTTTTAAATGAAAAATTTGACAGAAGGCAGCTTAAGGAAGAGATGTTTAAACTCAGAGCATGATAGGCAATTTGGTTTGGAAAGCAATCACACATTCAAGGTTGTAAGTAACAAATCCATTCCACATTGGCAAAATAAACTTGTCATGAAAAGAACTAAGAAAGACTATGCTTCATAAATCACCATATTCAGAAAGAAATCTCTCCTTCAATAAGACTCTGTTAGTTTCACACCTAGCATTTTAAAAGTATCTTGTTGCACTATGTGCTTGTGTAGAATCATGTGCTTAGTCAGGCTCATTTTTTTTTTTTTTTTATTACTCCTTTCCATAATTTCCTATGTTCTAGACTGATGTATAGTGTACTATGAACAGGCTAATCTCTTCCTTGTGTTCCACCACAATAGGCAATCAGTTAACTATAATGTGTAGGAGAGCCAGCATCTAATTTACTACACTGGACAGACACTTACTCATGATTTTTAGTCATTTCCCTGACTGAATGCACTTCACACAAAATAAAATACTAGGACAGCTTTGTGCAGTACTTAAACATACACACCCTTGTTCCTGCATACCTGCCTCTATAGTCAGGCCTTACGTGAAGGGCTGTGGTGTATTCCTTTCAGAGAGCCTACTTTCATTAATCTGAAGCACAAGGGTAGAATTATCAGAGCAATCCTTAAAAGCACTGTTACCCTCCATGGGTACCACCAAATCTTTACACAATACTGGCAGCACAAGAGAGATTAGATGTCTGGGGACTAATCACATCTTCAACCTGGTCACTCACTGAGGTAACATTACAAGTGTCCATGGGTATAAATAGAAAATATTTTTCACAAACCCACTGCAGGGCTTGACTGTTAAACAGGTGCTAGCTGTACTCTGTCAAACTCCAAATCCTGTACTATCAGGAAGTTTTCATACTTGAGCAAAACACTGAACCATGCAGCAACAATTCCTGGACCTGAGCCTTTAATAACTCCCCTGTCTTTGTCAAGGTATCTGATTTAAAACATAATTATTGTACTTGCAAAACAAGAGTAAAGGAGTTAGAATTAAGAGAGCTATCTACTCACTGAGCAAGATGATGATACAAAGCAGAATTGCAATGATGGCACCAGTGCCCAGCCCTGCACCAACAATCCGGTCAACGTCAGTGCAGTCTCCATTTAAGTCACACTGGCAAACTTTCACCTTCAGCAAGGAAGTGCTGGATGCATGTGGATTTCCAGAATCTGTAATTACTATGGGCACGTCGTAGATACCGGCCTCCAGGAACCGGATTCGTAAGGACAGCTGGGCATGATCGCCTGCGTGTGAAAATAAGGTGCTGGTTAAAGAGTGATGTATTGCTCACATGGGACTAAAATAGCATTTATTGGCAAAAATAGCTCATGTTTGAGCTTGGTGTTAACTTCTTCCTCAAACTGCTATGTGACACTCAGGATATAACAGACTTCCTGACTGCTGTGAACATCTTTTCTTTCTTAAAACGCCTTGTTCTTTGGGGAACTTACACTAAGGTGCTTTCTTGTTCACATTAACCAAATTCATGCATGTTGTGAAATAATACCAAATAGAAAACATTTGCAAAAGTTTCTTTAAAATTATTAAGATTTCCATAATGTTAATTACCGCTAATTCGAACAATGGTCCAGTTCCTCTTAATACTAGCAGGTGTGTCAGGCAGCTCAAAGGCAAACGGGCCTGCATTTGGATCTATGTCAGGGTCTACAGCAGTGATGTTAATAGCATTAGGCTGCAGTGTTTCACAAGTTGTGGCTTCTTTTGGATGCACTTGGGGCGCATTATCATTGATGTCCAGCAGGTATATCTGAAGTGTGCCAGTTCCACTCATCGGGGGTATTCCTTAAAGAAAAGGAAATAGCATTAAGCCTGTTTCCAGCTGCAAAGTTATTTAAATGAAGCTGTACCAACACTTTTATATGTTTACCTCAGTTTTGGGATTCTGTCTTTACAAAACCAATCTAGCACTGTCACTGCTCCTGCTAACACACTAATTCTTATGTAGTCTGTTCTCAAAAAAATGGCCCTACTCAGCAAAATTCAGCAAATAACTGCATATCCACAGATCAGGGACCATCCACCTCACTGATCAGATAGACAGTTAATCTCCAAAGATGGTCCATATCAAAGGCTTCAAAGAATAAAGTGCAAAATTGGGATAGTTTCTCCTCTGGACGAAGTATTTCCTAACTTTAAAGGCTTAAGATCACCCTTTACCATAGATTTGCTATTTAAATTCTTTCTAATACTGACATTCAGCATGCTATTTCTAGAAATTCCTGCTCTCCATATCAAATGTGTGATGCCATAAACCTTGCTGTAATCACACAATTATGTGAACATTTGGCACTGAATTTTTCAGCATAACTAGCAATGGTTCTCATTCCACCTCCCATATCCTTCCAGTTCCATTTATGTTTTTTCTCCAGAACCGAGCCAAAGTATAGAAAGTGTTGATCTAGCTTCCAGTTCACAAAATTTTACCATGTCTTCTTTCCAAGGCAAATAGCCCCAGTGTTTCAGTTTTCCCTTCTAATGTAAGAATGTTCCTGACTGTGCCTGTCCATCTTTCTGCTATCAGCTAGGAACAGTAGAGCAGTCCAGCTGAAATCAGAGGACTCATTTCTGAGCAGTATTAATTGTCATTAACAAACTGACAACAAAAAGATACTTTTCCTTCGGTTCTGCTGCAGCCTGAATATGGGAATATACAAAGCCCCTTCACCAACACATTACTCCCCACAAAGCCCACTCATGCTGTGCACTCACACAATCTACGACAGTCCCATGCAGGGTTTTTTCAATTTTCTGTCAAAGCAACTAATTCAACAAAGCTAGTGTTTTTCTACAAACTCAGAGAATTATTTTTCAGCCATTTCCCAAGCAGCTGGGAAATATACACAGTCTGATAATAATACAGGGATGTATTCTAAGCATATCCTGTTTTCTGCCCCAGTAAAACTGAATGCCATTCAATCACAAAGAAAGCTTTTTGAAAAAAATATACAATATTGATACATACCATTATCAGATGCAAGAAATGTTGCATTATACATATTGTTTTGCACATATATTGACTCTCTGTCCAAAACAGCTGTAGTAGTTATTTGTCCATTAACAGAGTCAATTTTCAGCCAGTTTGCGGGATCTGAAAGTTTTGAGTACCTGTGTATTTAATCGTAAGTTGTGTTATTTATCTGCCAACATAAATATTGACAACAAAGACAGTATCAGTATTTTAATTTGTATTCTGAACACATTTTTGGAATTTGAAGGTAGCATTTTACAAATCTCCATTTATCAAGCCCTGTCACTAAAATTCTTGGAAATAAGTATTAAAACCTGCATTTTGATTTTTGAAGCGCCTTACCCCATAAGTTGTCATGTAACTGGAGGAAATAATACAATTACCATAAACTATATAACATTAATACTCAGATTCAATTAAAGTGTTCAGTCAGGATCCTTCTTGGCTTTTCTACACCTATAGAGCTGTTCATACTTTCATCTTGTCAGGGTTCTGAGAGCAGGAGAGACGTAAAAATGGATAGTGTTACAGTTGCACTAACTCACACTGTTCTAGAACTTCAGTATCACTTCATTTTCAGAGGCCCTGGTTTCACTGCATGGTTCTCATCTTAATTTGAAAGAGAAGTGTCTTTCAAAACCATTCTTCTATCTGATAATTTTTCCCTTTGACATTAATCAAGTGCAAGTTATCCTAGTATCCAAGTCCTTATGCTGTCATTTCTATGATGGTTACATCCAGAAATGTGCAAAGTTATCACAAACAGCTAACCAAAAATCAAGATAAATTAAAACTGCAATAATCTTGGTTTTGGAAGGAAAGACAGAATGTAAGTTCTGGAGTTTCTTCTCCAGGAGCTAAAAAGTAAAAGCTGGATAAGGTGAGTCCTGACCCATGGCCAGTCACAGCCTTAGCTTTGCAGACAACGACCATGTCTTATCCAAGGCATGTTCACGTAGCAAATTTTTAGCCACAGGAAAAATTATGATCAAATTATGATCATAGCTGTCAGTACACGAGTTCACAGACAGATAATACCATAGACAGACAATACTTTGCATTGCTGGTGAAAAAATGAAAAGAAAACCCTTCAGATTTCATGAACAATCTGATTTTGCTGCCATGTGAAAATTACTGGTGAATTTATATTGCAAATGATCTTAGGTCACAGAAGCACGTCTCTGCTCTGACTGAATTTGTTGGGATGGAACATATACTTTACCACAGATATGTAACTGCATTCTACCTTGATGAAATGGGACTTAGGATGAGAAAATAACCCAGTTTACTCATACACCTATGAATACTGGTCAGTTCACTTTCTCTACAGCCAAAAATCCCTTTGGAGAGGGCTGCACAAAAACCACAGGATGTGTTGGAATAGCTGTGTTCTATAGTAAATGCAGTCATTTCACATGTCATCTCTTTGCTCCCCACCCTTTCCATACCACAGATAATGCAAAATGTTTATATAGACCTTAGAGACGTTTGCTGCATGTAACGGTCTGGGTCCTGAGCCGTAAAAGTTGTCAACATGCTACCAGCAAGCAGCCCTTCTTCCTGACGCACCAGCTTGGGGTTTGGAACAAAATACGGGCTCTCATTCACATCAATGACCGTAATGGACACGGTTGCTGTTGACTGAGGAGGATGTTGAATCCCCTTAGCCAAAGGCACTTGATTTTCCGCAGCTACAGTAAGTACAAACATCCTGTTGGTCTCAAAGTCAATAGGCTGGGAAGAGCAAAGAGCATGAAGTGTTAGCCTTTACTCACAGTAGCAATGGAGACACAATAACATTTTAGATTTAAAGCACATTTTTAAAGATTACTAGTACTGCTTTTCTCAAAAATGAGTGTGGAGTCTGAAGAGAATACAGTATCATCACCTCAACCCAAGCCCATGGGCTGGGGTTTTGATTAGCAGCAGCAGCATTTTTGAAGTCAGAAGAGCTAAAAACCTTGTCATTCCTGGATTTAACTTACTCTGGTACTGCCATTAGAGACAAATGAGGAAACAAATAATTTAATCACAAAATGATGAAGAAGCTCCTAGCTTTGTGCCAGGCACTCACATGTGCCTCCTGATGATCTGGGGAGAGAAAGCTGTTTCTTTCTGTTACGAGGATGAAAGCTTCCTTCAAACAAGTTCATGATCGTCGCTATTCCCACAGATCAGAGATTCTCATGCCCTCAACATCTCACTAGAAAGACTCTTGGTAATCCCAGCCAAACTCATTTCTGGTATACCTACTGCTCCCATCTTCCCAGTGCAGACAACCTTCAGTTTGGAGATTTCCTCACTGAGCTAGAAGTTCAGTTTAAGGAGAAGTAAAACCACTCTGAATCTAGAGTTCCTCTGTCATGCTGCATAGGGTTGAGGCATTCCTGGAGACAGGGTTCACCTTTGTACTATGCACTGTACAACTCACAGAGATTCCAGACTGGAAGGAACCCTGTACCTTACAGGGGCAGTTGGAACGTGACAGTATGAAGTAAGTGACAAGAGACAATCTAATCTTCATTACAGGTTGACATATCAACTCATTGCACTGCCAATAAAAACTGCAGGCAGGTTTCCAACTCTTCCCATGCCTGGGCACTTAAAGGAGTGCTAAAAAGCACAGACACTCACATAATTCTTCCTGGAAGACTGCAATGCAACAATTGGTACCTCTGGGGAAGAGCAGTTATAAACCAGAGACAGTTCTTAAAAAAACCCAGTGTGAATTACCATTAATGCTGTAGGATGGTTGTATCTTTTTGCCACCTATATACTGGGAGGATTAAAACAAAACAAAACAAAACAAAACAAAACAAAACAAAACAAAACAAAACAAAAAGTGTATTTTTTAATTTCCAAATGGGAATACTGGCATTGCACATTTGACTTTGAAATAGGATCAGCCAAAACCAGAGCAGGCCTACTCAAAGAGGAGACACTTATCAGAGGGTCATGAGCAAAGGTGGCAGGTTTAATTTATAGAACCACATCGTTATTATCACTTGAAATAAGTCATCCCTCAACACAGAGCTGCGTTGGCTAGAGAATGAAGATAGAGAGGTTATTCCATAAAAGGTATTTAAATGAGGTTTTAAAAATAGCCAGTCTTTAAATGTCTCTTGTAGAAGTACCCTCCCACCTATCATTTTTTCCTCTCTGATTGTGCTTTGACTGCCTGTATCTGTTCCTTAATGGAACATCTTGACATAAAATCTGCAGACAACACGCATGACTACTAATTGAGGAGGTAGGAAGTTGTTCCTTTAGACTAGCAAGAAATACTAAGCAAACACTTTTTCACACAGTAATTTCTAACTTTTCGCAAATAAAGCTTCACGATTTGTAATTTTTAACAACCTAGCCTGATTTTTAAAACTGATCAGATGGAATACTACTGATAGCATAAGCAAGGTAACATTTGAAGAGACAAACTGCTAAATACCACAAGACAGACAGTGCCCATCCATTTTATTCCAGATTCATGCTGGCCTCAGGAATCCACATTCCCCTCCCCTTCAGTGTTCTCCCACGGCTTCCATCTCTGCTTACTTCTCTGAAAGGCAAGCATGCCTTACCTTTACGACAGTCACCAGCCCATCATTGCTGTTGGGATCAGTGAGGATGGTGAAGCGGCCCGTCGGGTCTCCTCCCGTCATTCGGTACATCGCGTTCCATGCCGGCGTGTGCGGCTGGTCTTTATCTGTTACCGTCAGATTTGCTACGATCACATCCACCCTGTTTTCTGGTACCTCCCCGTAGAACTGTAAAGACAAAAGAAATACTTCACCTTGTCTGGAGAAGCATGCAAGAGCCACACCATGCTGAACATTCATCAAAGCAGGGCAGCCCATCTCTCTCTGCTTGAGCTCTGATCATTTATCCAATGAAGTTTACCTGAGGCCATCCAGAGAACCAATGGCTTGATTCCCTTGTCAGCTTTTGCCTTTTGGCCAAATGCAGAATTCTGCATGTAAGAGACATATATTCTGCACATATTTTAATTCTGCCTGCCAGTACAGTAGTTAATAATTAATAAATATTTACTGTCTGTGAATATAATGAGAAAAACAGAGAATGGTTATAAATATGCACATCCGTAGGAACTCCTATCCTGTACTTACAGTCATGGCAGTGAACTCTGGAGGATTGTCATTGACATCTGTCACAGCGATGACAGCAGTTGCTGTGTTTGAAAGACCATATGTTGGGTTTCCTTCCATGTCCGTAGCTTGAATTATTAATGTATATTGTTGTACTTTCTAAAACACAAAATGACAACATAAGTTTTAGACAAAAATAACATTACCATAGGACAGCAGGTGTTCCCAAAATTGCACTCTGCTAAGCATTGGAGCCTATCACACTGTTTATTCTAGTTAGCATCACCCAAAATGACAGGAGTAAAGTTTGTGCCACAGGAATACAGCAGCAGGTTGCTTATATTGAACTACTGTCTGACTTTCTTCAAGGACCATCAAGGTAAGGACAGGCTGACTGCTTCCTGCTCTAATAAATCAAACCACTTTAGACAGTTAATACATGATCACAGGTTTAACAACGCTTTTCAAATGGTAAAAAGAGAACCAGAGTGCAGTTTATACTAAAACAGGGAAAGTCCTCAAAAGCATTTGAGAGCACTGAGCCAAGGTAGGTTTGTTGGCCAAACAGCCACAACTGCCAAGGTTCTGCTTCAGCCAAGACTGAGCATAAAACTGCTGCTGCAACTTCTTGTGATCCCTATGGAAACCAAAGACGTTGAGGCCAACAGAGACGAGTAAGGGCACTGGGAAAAAGGGGGAGGGAAACACCAAACTGGCTATTTCCATAAATGTTAAACACCCTGGCCGAGAATGGCAGCCATGGGCCCTCTCTCCTCCCACCGCCACTAACGGCCCTTGAGCCAGGCACTCACTCCTCCCTCACAGCTGGAACTAGGCCAGGGCCCCTCAGCACCAAAAAAGCCTGGTGGAGACCTGACCTCAGCCTGGTGGGCTATTTAAAACAACATCAACAAGCTTCTATTGAAAATGACAAAAAAAAAAGGAAATCATAAAGATGTTTTTTGTATGGAGTTGCAGAAAAGTTTATTTTAACTCTTTGCACTCAAATATTGTGCATAGTCCTTCATTTACCAGTTCATCGTCCTTCCTTGGAGAAAGGTGCTACCATTCAGCTCTTCCCAAAACAAAGGACACAAACATAAGGAGCTGCTATTACTTTGAAACAGCACTTTCAGAAATGGTTTACTAACACTGGCAAAAAGCTTTCGCCAAAATCAAAATATTTCAAGAAAAGTCTATTTTTATGTTTTCAGGGTTTTTTTCCACTTGATATGTTATTTTCTTCCACTGTCTGAAGAGTGGGGTATATGACAGATTACTTCTCACAGAAATAATTTATAGATTCATGAAACATGCTGAGTTGGAATAGACCCATCAGGATCAGAGAGTCCAACTCCTGACCCCAAGAAGGGACACCCCAAGAATCACACCATTTACAAACAGTAATTACAGGTATTAATACAAAAAATAAGCAAGGACAATTCCACTGATAGTATTCAGCTTTCTTTCAAATTTTGGCCACACATGAGAAGTTTAATGGTTTGTGTACTTCTGAGCAGCAAATATGAATCACTGGACAGAAAGTTTTTAAAATAAGCTATATGGATCTTTATCTCCCGCTGAAGATAATGATTTATGCTTATGCCTTCTTTCACACAGAAACCCATACAAGACACTCCAAATGTGTATTGCTATGTATGAATCCCACAATTCTTTAAAAAAGCAAGACTAGTATTAAGTCTACAGAAATGCAGTATATATGTTTAATAATGCATTACATATATATATACATGTAATGCATATATATATATATGTATTCTGGCTTGCAAACTGACCTTCAAAAGGTTTTAAACATCCTAGAGGTTTCCTTCATGACACCAACAAGAGAAGCAGTCATGAGGGAATCAAAGAAATACTTTTACTGCTTTCATCCAGGAAAAAATTATACTTCACTTACTTTGAAGCAATAAAATCTAAAGTAGTATTGAAGCAAATCTTGCTGCCATATGATTCTATGTTATTGAAACAGCAGGTGCTTCTGATTCATCTGGGTCTTAACACATTGATCCCAAGAAGCAAATTTCATTAAGGAAACTCCATTATTATTACACAGAGACTCATCTTCCTTACAATCATCTTATTTAATTCAAACAGAACCAGCACACTAGAAACTTCCCCAGAAAGTGCCCCAAAAAGACAGCGTATCAGTGCTTTTGTTTGGTTCCTTGTTTTTACCCCTCTTCCCAGCACACACATAAAGCAGATCAACTGCTGAGAATGAAATTTCAGAAATCAATAAGCACACAACTTTCCAAGCATGGGGAAATTGGGGGAGGTGGGTCTCCTCTTTCTCCTGTGGTTTGAGAAGCAGCCAGGAATGAGCTGTGGAGAATGCATCAGCAGCCCGCACAGAGATTTAGCAGCAACACATCCAAAAACAAACTGGCAGCTTGAAGAAAGAACGCAGACCTCATCAGTTCACATCTTTCCACTTCAACACAGGCCAAATAAAAGAGCACTCCAGTGAATTAACCTCACGTGAGGTAGGAATGTCAGTGTGTAAATTTAAGTACCCTGCCTGACTTCTTCAGCACCTCCAGCAGTAACGCAGATGTTTTAGTGCTGAAGTGAATTCCACAGCAATAACGGAAGAAATAAGAGCAGCAGGATCTCATGAAACAGCATCTTTTGAGATAACAAATGAAAGATTTCTTCTGCCTTAAGCTGAGCTTCCTTACCTAAGCAAACCTCCTCCTGTGCATGTTAGCACAGATAATGCATTGTGCATGTTAATCTAAAATACCAGCAGATGAGGAATGCCATCAGAGGAACCACTTTTTTTTTTAATGGCTACAACACTTATGCTCACATAAATAATGTGCCACATTATTTCAGAATTTAAAATTCTGTCTAGTACTTTATGACTTTAATTTTATACAGAGACACAAGAGTTATAGAAATCAGTGGAAAGGCAGAAGTGAGCAGGCCAGCTGGGGTACATGGGCAAGAAGGCACTCCCCATCTCACTATCAGAAGAAAATTCAGCTTTGGCTTTCTAGACTTCTGGTCATTTTAATTTAATTGACTTCCACAAAATGACTCAGGAAATGGAGGAAGCAAAGCAATGACTTGGGAAGGAAACCATTTTATCTCATATTAGTCTAATTTAACATTTGAATGATTTAATGTTAATCATTAATATCCAGCATGTTCAAGAAACGTTTATATATATGCATTTGGCTATCAGCAGAGTGATCCATCAGGAAAACTGATGGTGAATGGCAAAGCTTTTCCAACTGTAAATGTGAGGGTCTAAGTTCCACAGGCAGCTGGTTTCTTCTGAGTTAAATCCCTCCAGTACAGCTAGTCACCAAGTGATGAAACCTCAAGAATTATTGCTGTGTCCTTCTGGAAGTTCATCTGTCAAAGATGACCAGGGGATTTTAAAAACAAGGGCAAAGCTGCCCATCATTCTTTTAATTTAATAGGGAAATGCTGTAAAGTTCAGGGTTTTCCTTTGCTCAAATCCCTTCTCTTCAAAACCAAGTTAAATAGAATGAATGTTAATAAAACGTCAAAAATTAATTGCAATATCTAACAGTCTGTTTAGTTTCTCAAATCTTCTGCCTCTTTCAAACTGAAATGCATCAGAATATTAACAGCAAACCCAGAACTTCAGAAAGCATTTTTATTCTCCATTTTAAATAACTATAAACAATCAGCTAAAAGATGAACAGCCAATCTTGTACTTCAGATTTAATGAGCTAAAATGAGGTTAGTAAAACAAAAGTTGAAACAAGATGTGTTCAAAAGAAATTTGTTTGGATTTTATAGCTTGTTCATAAAATAATGCTTATCTCTTGTGAAGTGTTCAAGTAGTTTAAAAGCACAGTGTGACAGATTTGGAGTTGGGAAGGAAATATTTTTATTCCCAACCTCACAGATGGGTGAATCAGAGCAGAGCATCTAGCACCCTCCTTCGCCAGTGGTGGGCACAATGAAGAACCGTCTAGACAGGACAGGGCTTGCCCAGCACGCAGCAATGATATACTGACAAATTCTTTCGTTTTATTATTATTATTATTATTATTGTTATTGCATTGCTCTGCTTTAGTGTGTACCTGTTTCTTAAGAGCAAGCAGGCTTATGGAACAAGATCCTTTCCATGACCCCACACAGCCAACAGTAACTACACACATGGAAAATGTAGGTCCAATTTTCATCCCTAACATAATTTTCTCTCCTCTGAATTTTTGTACTCTAGGACTAAGACAATGACCAGTGCCAACAGGGTGAAGAAAGAGAGTAAGTTAAGACTGAGGAAGGGGAGAAATATTTCACAGCATCATAAATTGTTTGGACTAGACGTGACCTTAAAGATCATCTAGTTCCAGACCCTTCTGCCGTGGGCTGAGACACCTCCCACTAAACTAGGTTGCTCAGAGCCCTATCCAACCTGGCTTTGAACACTTCCAGGGATAGGGCATCCACAAATTCTCTGTGCAACCTGTTCCAGTGTCTTACCACCCTCACAGTAATGAATTTCTTCCTTTTATCTGATCTAAATGCACCTGCTTTCAGTTTATAGTCATTTCCCCTTGTCATATCACTATATGCCCTTATTAAAAGTCCCTCTCCAGGCTCTCGTGTAGGCCACACTTAGGTACTGGAAGGCAGCAATAACGTCTCC
>VYZT01065968.1:0-35318 GCA_013400735.1 Pomatostomus ruficeps | reverse complement strand
TTTTTTTTTTCTATGGACTACCTATCTCTGTTTAGATGAAAAGGGTCTGTGATGCCTTGACTGTATATTTAACAAAGCAATTTCATACTAAGGTGGGTATTTTGCTTTCAGGATTGGGGTGAGTATTAAATATTTAATTCTTTACTTGCATGTGCATGTGTCTATGTGTGCAAACTTACGTATGAGACTACACAGGCACATGCAGTGCTTATATACCTGTGTGTAAGTGCATGCCAGGCAGGTCAGTTACACTGCAGAGAGTCTTTCCTGGCAATCATCTAACAGTTAATTTAAGAGCATGATTATAATTCTTGAAAACAGGCAGGGTATATGCTTATAATGAGAAAGTGAAAATGTCAGATCACCCCACAATTCACAGAATCAGAGCAGTGACATTTACAGCCATCTCTGGACTTTACAAATTTTTAATGACAAACTATATAGACTACCTATTTATTAATAACTGAAAAAAAAAAAAAGAAATGCCAAAAGGAAACAAGAATTTGAGAAAAGACAGAGAAAAGCTCTTCTGTCATAAGATAGATCAGTCAAACATAAACCCCTTCTCTCACTTTCCCTCCATGACCACTGACTGTTTAGGGTAAGCTTCTGTAAAGAAACAGCTCACAGGAGAGACCACATAGAGGAAATGCCTATCACTGCAGCTTTCTTAAGTGTGCCAATAAAAAATGATCAAAACTGCCTGGGATTCTGGGGCTTCCAGACAGAAGGCAAGTAATACTGCAGGCAAACAAAGGCATCCCAGACCTGAGAACTATCCTATCATCAATAAGAGTTATGGTCTCCTGTCAAAGGGATTTTCCAGGAAATACATTAATGTCTACATAATACAGGCTAATTGTAGGCTATGTTCCAGAAGTATTCAGTGTGAAACAGAGTGCAATGAAACAGCCCTCCCCTTCACAGGTCACTGCAGGGTCCTATTGCATTCTTTTCACAATGAATAAACTTCTATTTAAAAACTTGCAGGGGATTTAATTTACAAACACTGGCCACTTTCACCAGAAAAACAATACTTCTATCAGAAAAGCAAAGCTCTTTACTCCTCTGGTACCCTCACCATGGAAGGTTACAAGCACTGCAGGATTTTAGCACATTATAGATCAGTTTTAGAACCCATTCTGTAAATGTCTATGGAGATTTGGTAGAGTTCAGGGTTTTGCTTTTAAAATGACTGACATTCTCAAGTTGTGAAAATAACCTAATGAAATAAATTATTTTTTCCTTTCTCTAACAGTCCCAGTATGTTCTGTTATTCAGATTTCACACAGACCAGCACATCCACAATGTACTTGGGGGCTATTTGGATGGAAATAGAAAAGCTATGGAGCAAGACAGAGCCAGCCTAGATGTAAACAAGTTGGAACTGCTGGCAGCTGTGCTGTTACAAATAAAATTGCATTCCCCAGCGTCTTCTCACTTATCAATTTTGACAGAAGACTGTCCTGACTTCTCATAAACAGCATCGAAAAGGACAAATCACATTGGTTGTCAGATTTGCCAGAATGGATTTGGTTGGTAGCTTCCCACAAAGAAACAGCAGGTTATCTCCATTCCACATGGTGGGGAGAAACAATGCTCAGTCCAAGGGGTGGGAGCTTTACCTTATAGGCTGAAGTCTCATTTAATCCTCATTTTTTAAAGTCTGATTTAGATTTAAGAATCTCTGACACAAGATTTGTTTACATCAAAGCAGAAAGTAGAAAGAGCAGCAAGCATTTTTCAAATGCATAATCCAAATCCAAATCCAATGTAGTACGAGAAATACTTAAAAACAAAATCACTTTCCTGATGATCCCTGCTTTATAGCCACACTTAGGGCCACATGCTGTTTTGTGTCCAGACAAAGAATGCTCTGGGAAGGCAGGATGCTGTAGACAATGATACCAGTGTTAGAAAACAAAACAAAATGAAGAAAAATAACTAGCAGAAAACTCCAGAATTAATATGCTGACATATAGGCACCTATTAATAAAATATCATCTTGCAGCTGGGGGAGCAGAATTTGTCCCTGTAGCTGATGAATCCTTTGATAATAAAGAAGCTCCAATGAATGTGGGAATTCACTCTCACCCTGCATCTCTGGAGTGAAAATTATTGGTGTGTGTTATACTTCTATGTAAAAAAATCAAACAATGGAGTAACTTAAGGCATGGTATGCCTGCCAGTGAGGATTCAGCAGTCTGATATGTGATGATCAGTAACAGCCTGCTGGCCATGAGTGGGAGGAGAAGGACACCCTGGTGTCAGCTGCAACTCCCTTCGGGTGAGGACAGGGGCTAGATGGCAGTCACAGAGCAGGTGGGGGAACTGGTCCGGTGGATGAATGATGGCGCTTGACTACAAATATGAGAAGCCTGTGATCACTGTGCTGTGAAAGAATTCAGTGGTGCAGTGGGAGGAAGGGTCTAAGCTTATGGGGATGACATCAACACTTTTAATTCTGTGGGCCTGGCAGGCCTTGTGTGGCCTGTATGACTTGCATTTAAAGGATATTTTAGCTTAAAGACACATGTCATATGGAAGTCAAATAAAGAAAAAAAAGTCCTTTACAAATTATAGGCTTCCTGGCTGCTAAAGGCTCAACAGATGACAGTGTATCTTCCAGGAAGTCATAAACCTTCTCTTGAAGCTTAGCTAGCGTGCATGATACCAAATCTTCAGATTCCTGTCAAAATAATAAATCCAAAAAATCAACCCTTAGGAGAAATAGTAAATATAAAATACTCTAAATGCTATTAAAAACCAATTTTCCCCTATTGTCTGGATGATCACACTTACTGGAAAGTAAAATATCCACTTTCTCCTTTTGAACAAGTCATGGTCTAACTTTTCTCCCCGATTCTTCCACCTTCCTATTTGTCCTCTTTATTTCTGTTCTTTTCTGTATGAATGGTGCTGTATGAATGCTCATTTATTAGAGGTATTTAACTATATACCTATTTTTTTTTTGATACATATGTATATATATTTACTCCTGCTTGAGACTCAACACCCCTTCTGATATATTGTGTACTTGGGAAAGCCATGAATTCTCGCTTTCTGAGCAGAGAGATCCATGATGAAATGCGTATATGGAGTATTTTTCAGCACTCAACTTTGGTCCTTGCTATTGGTCTTTCCCTCAATAGAAATGTGAATTTGCAAGGATACAAGAGGAGATTAAAGTATGATTAGCTAACTGATAATATTCAGTGAAGGATTTCTTTTTCACTAATCTTAGATCCTACATTGTCACTTTCTTCTCATTAAACAAAGTAGGTGAGAATAGCACAGATGAGCCAGAAACAGAACCTTATGTTAAAATGAGATAAGCAGACTGGGGTAGTAGCTATTCTGTTGTGCAGTGTGTGTGAATACACTAAACTGTGACACTGGTTGGAGCTCCTTGAGGGTGGGGAGAACAAACACATCCAACTTAACCAGTCCATTTTTTTTCTTTTTGGAGCTTTCCAGAATTTGGTCCACAATCTGTTTTCCAATGGAAATGGCTCTGACATAAAATGTTAGAATGGACCTTCTTTTGGTTATCAGGCAGGAATACACTAGTCCATGTCCGGCTAGAAGTCCATTAACTAATTATAGGGCTGGTGTACATCGCCTACAAGGGAAAGCTGGGAGAACTGCATTTGGTTAGCCTTTTGAAGAGAAGTCATATTCTCAATAAGAAGATACTATTGCTTCCTTCAGGTATCAAATGCAAGAGCCCAGAGAAGTCAGAACCAGACTCTTCTTTGAGGTGCATTGTGACAGCCATATGAGACAACAGACATCAGTTGCTACTCAGGAAATTCCACTTAGATATTTAGGGAAGTGCTTCTTACCACAAGGGTAGTCAAAGACTGGAAGAGTTGTCCTGAGAAGCTGTACACTGTATACTGCAAAACATAACCAGCTATAACAATATCAGCTGTACAATCAGCATCCATTTCTTTGCTCCTCTACAACAGGCTCACTGTGATTTCTGGGCTGGCCTCAAATAGGGGTAATTGAAAGCCGCTTGGAAAACGTAGTGGTAATGTCTACTGAAGGGAATGAGACAACATTAACACATGACATCTGTGCTAAAATCTTTACAGTGACTTCTGTATTTCTGTTAATCATTTGAGTTGGAGATTAAGGTCTGGAAGGGATCCAACACCTGCAAGAGCTCTATGTAGTTGGAAACCAGTCTCCACACTTGAGATTGTCAGATATATACTTCTCTGCCCATGAATATCCTCTTTGAGACTCTGAAGTTTTCCAGGCCCTAATGGTATAAAAACATCCAAATCTGATGCACTTCATTGGGTAGAAGAAAACCTGTTGAAAGTAAGAATTCTGATAAGGCCAGGAACTTCAAATCCCCAAAAGATAGCTATTCCCCTTCCAAAAAACACATACACTGCAGCTGGTTTTGGTTCCAAATTCCCTTAATTTTAATAAAGAGCCTCTTCATAGCTTACAGTTCTTCCTAAACTGTAGCAAGTACCTTTTTCTAGACAACAAACCTTAGATATACAAAGTCCAGAGATTTAAGGGGTGTCATAGATGCAGTTCAGATCAGCTGAGAATCACTTAGCATAGTTAGCTTTCACAATACAATAAATTAAATAATAAATTGAAACAATACAATACAATACAATAAATTTCACCTACTGCAGGTAAAACCTTACTTTATATTTGCTGTATTTCAAAATGTTACTGCTGAGTACTTGGCTCTGTAAACATCACCATTGCTGCTGCCTGCCTGCTTTGGGCCTGAAACATGTCAGAAGATTTATCTGCCTCATCAGCACTTTCTAAACACCCAGACAGCCAATCGAAATGGGGAGGCGTAACAGATGTGCCAACACCTGCTGCAGCAAGCATTTATCTGGACAGTGGAACATATATAAGTGTAGATTCAAACTCTTACCCAGTTACACACAATTCTGTGTGTTTGGACAGCTTAGATGTACAACTGTGTGAAGGCTATTTTGGGATAGTAATTGAAATCAAGTTGAAAATGTAGTTTTTCAATTACATTTGTGAGAAATAAGAAATACACCTTCCTATAATTCAGTTTATGCCTTTCAGACATAGTAAAGGCAAAACACTATGGAAAAGCTAATTTTAAAGTTGAACTTACAAAATTAGAAATTCTTAGAAAGCATTATTAAAATTCCATCCCATCCTTGCTCTTGTTTACCTTGAGGTACACACATATTAGAATATGTATAGTTAAAATATGCAAATTTTAATCACATATATATGCCCATAAATCAAGCACATGAAGTAATAGGCAATGACTTTCAAAACACATTTTGATTTTCCTGGCACCAAAATGAGGTCCATGGGCACCATATCCATGCTGAGTTTCAGCTGTTCAAACTTCTGTTGCACACGGAATGCCTTCTACCCCCAAACACATACTTGTGCAGCCTGATAAAATCATGAGATGAAATACAAAGCAAACTCATCTTCTGCTTTTTGATGCACCATAGAGTTTCACCTGTATTCCTGCTCACCAAACCATGCCCTCTAGGAATGACTATCACATTCTCTTTGAAGAGATCCCTCATTAAATAAAAAAGCAAACTCCCAGAGAAAAGGCCTCTCCTGCTTTTTTTGATTTCTCCTCTGAAGGCCCAGCATGCATAATACTGAAACCTTGTTTAAAGTCTGTTTTCTTGTAAAAGGTTCCCTCTTGCTAGGGGGATTCAGCCCATGCTTCCTGTGCTCTAGGATCTCCTATGATACTAAGCTTTAAAACAGCAACATTATGATAAGCTGGTTAACATTACTTAGGCTATTTTTAAAAGAATAAGTAAAATAAATTATTTCCTCCCATCTTTTGTCTGTATAGCTAGATTTCATGTTTCCAAGAGAGACTACATGAACATTCAAGTAGAAGGCATATGAAAAATAGCTTTAATAAAACCCTTAGAACCATTTTGACTGTAAAGCATACATAGAAGTATGTGGGATAATAATGTAAGAACTGTATAAATAAGGAATTTCCCCAAAACAGAAGATTTATAATCCACAGATTTCCATAAATATGAAAATATTGCCAGCACCTTTCTCTTCCTTCACTGACTGAAAAACTCACTCCATACATTGTAACATTGCCCAGCAATAAAGTGTTACTGAGCTAAAGTCACTTTTCTTCATATTCCTGGAAAAACATAGGCTCTGACAACAAGTAAGAATTTTTATTAGCTTCCAGGTGAAGTAAGGAGTAACCGTGTGCTTGTTTTATGAAATCAAGAAACAGAATGAATATCACTGACTTGATATACTTTCCTCCTGTTTTAAAACACAATAAATGATAATAACCTTGATAAATTTGCCCATGCCCATTTTGTGTCTTTTTCTCCCCATGCTCTCAGGATGCTCTGCAGTTGTGGACACAATTCAAATCCCTAAACTGGGATATTCATTACTTACGGGAGGTGAGATGACAGCAACTTCATTCACTTTGAATGTCAGAATTTTGTGATGACATACAGCAATATGCCCAAAATCAACAAACAGCTGTGGCAGAAACTACCCTGACATTACCTTCTATCTAAATGACCCAATGACTAGCAAGGAAGAAGAGTGATTTAAAAAGAGATGCATTATAATTAAAGGCTTCTGGCTTTACTGCCAGTTCTGCCACTGATTGACTTGGCAAGTCTCTCAATACAACTGTCTTTAGTTCAGACAACAATTCACAACTGTTTGTGAATTCCTGTAGCAATACAGGACATCATAACACTGAAGAACCTCAGCAGAATGGTTTTGTTTAATTTATTTGTACTTGAGAAGTGACTGCAATACTTAAATGACAAATGAAAAAGTGAAAGGAAAGGGCTGCTCCTTTTTCCAATCCTTTGCTCATTTACAGTGTACAATTGGCCACAGTTAGGGAAAACTTCCACATTTATTATTATCTATGTGTAAATTATACTGATGTAAATTCATGGTTATTTTAAAAATAAAAACACCAGTGAAAATACATAATATTATAGGGTTTTTTAATAACAAATGCATGCTTAAACTGTCTTCTTTTAATTATTATCCAGTGTTATTCAAAGAAATACTGCAAAAAATATTCCAGTGCTATTTTCCCCTCTTAACTGTGGCCTTTTCCATTTTTAGTCAGTAGTTGCAGTCAGCTGGATCACTGGCTAGGCATTTGCTGCTCAGAACTCTTCTGAGTTAAAAGAAAAAAATCACAAGGAGGGGTTTTAGAACCCCCGATCATTGTAGTGCTTCCTCAGGTCCAACTGAAACAACTCTATTAATCTATTTACTAGTCCAGGAGAATTCCTCACAAGATAGCTTTAAAACACAGTTCATTTTTTCTCTGTATTTGTAAAATACAACAGGTGGAATGGGGAAAAAAACCCCAGTAACCCCAAGTCCTCACAAACCAGACTCTCCTAAGCAATCAAGACCACAGATTACAGACATGCACATAACTCTTCACTTCCTTCATGATACTTCTTATCAGCAGGTACTATATAATATTAAGAATTGCCACCAAAAATCAGAATAATGGTGTCAGTAAATGTCTCTTTACCATGGGGCATCCATGATTCAGCCATAACTGCTAGGTCTGAACAAATGGTCAGAAAATAAACATAGTGTACCAAGTCTCTCTTCTATGATAACAGACTGAGAAAGTTGGGGTTGTTCAGCATGGAAAAGTGAAAGCTTCAGGAAGAACTTAGAGCAGCCTTCCAGCACCTAAGGGGCTAGGGAGGGACTTGAGAGAACTGGAGAGCTGGAGAGAGCTGGAGAGGGGTTTTATACATGGGCATGTCATGCTAGGACAAGGGCTTTAAAATGAAAGAGGGCACATTTAGATTAGGTATTAGGAACACGTTCTTTACTATGAGGGTGGTGAGACACCCAGAGAAGCTGAGGATGCTCTATGGCAGTGTGTGGAGTGGTGGAGGTGAAAGCCGCCACGTTGTCCAGCAGTGTCTCTGTCCCACCGCGGGAGAGAGGGAGCTCTGGCTGTGCCTTTGCACAGTAGCTGGCAGACTTCTCCCACCCGTGCCGGTGGAAGGCACTAAAACACACTCACACCTCACACTAAAGCCAGGAGAGCTCACGTGTTACCAGAGGCACAGAGTCAGAGGGACCTTTCTTATGAAGGTCCAGCAGACTTTATTCCATCACTGAAGGGAGCCAGGGATGAAAGAGGGCTTGGCCAGCCCTGGCACGGTCTTATAAAGGGTACAAAGCCGGGGGAAAAGGCAGGGGCGGGGTGAACGACCAGGGATTAATGGGCAAAACGGAGAGGGGATGGGGTGAGGGGCTTCCTAGGATAGACAGGTTCAGGTTACCTGTTGCCCAGCCCAAGCCGATGGGAGACAAGGTTCTTTTCCTCCCAGCGTGACTTGGGGGGGTTCTTTCAAACCCCGGAATCTGCCCACCACTGACATCCCCCTGAGGTTCCACCGCAACAATGTCCCATCCCTGGCAGTGTTCAAGGCTGGGGATGGATGAGGCTTTGAGCAACCTGGTCTAGTGGGAGGTGTTCCTGCCAATGGCAGGGGATTTGGAACGAGATGATTTTAAGGTCCCTTCCAATCCAAACCATCCCACGATGCCATGATGAAGTCCCAGCTTATCTAAGCCCACTCTGAGCTGTCAGTTCAGTCCCTTCATCACAAAAGCAGCTCTATAAAGTAAGGCATGTGGTGAGAAGCATCTGCTTTTCCATTGAAAATCTACACAACTGCAAGTTTGTATTTCTCCTACCACACCAATTAGGCCTGATGACAATGGAAAGGCACAATCTTGTCCATCATTTCAGCTCTTCTAAACTACAACACCCTTTTAGGGACCTATTAAGGTCCTTATTTCTTAAAGCCTTCTCTTTAAAATTATGTCTGGTGGTTGCTGAATTCAAAAACTGCCTTTTATTTCCCAAAGGTGCATTTTGTGATTTATCTCCAATTTTAAGAAGTTCAGGGTAAAATATAAAGACTCAGTAGCAAATACAGTAATACAACAAGCACAACGTGATAGCAAGTCACAGATTTAGCTTTGTTGTACAAAAGCACTCATTAAGTAACAAAACAAAAGAGCCTGATGCAGCAACCAGCACTGCTGGCAGTGTGTGCAGAGAAGCTGTTTCCATAAAAGCTGTTTGTTCAGGTGCTAGCAATTGAGCAGGAGCTCCAGTTGTGTTGCCGCAAGCTTCTGTAATGCTCACACAGGGGTGTTTGCAGGCTATCAGAGCTCTGGAGGGAGCTGTTACAGGCTATCAGCTCAGTAATCCTCATGTTAAAAAGGTCCTAAATATGTATTTACAAGATAGACAGACCTGTTTGGTTTACTGTTTAAGTAAACCACGTGTTGAAAAGGGCTTAAATAGGAATTCACCAGGCAGGCAAGTCTCTCCTGGACCATTACACTGGCCCATGAGAACTCAACCCATAAATACTTATAGGTGTTCATGTAACTGTATTCAGATAAACAGCCTCACTCAGACTGCTAATCTGAACAAAATTACTCCTTCTTTATTTCCAAGGAAAAAAACACCAATAAAATCAATAACTTCAAAAGTGTAATGTCACAGAACTGGTAAATTTGAATTTGCTCCTAAAATACATCACAATGGGATGAGTATTACTGGAAGAGTGAACCAATGTATTATTTCTGCACTGTATTTACTGCAATACAGATACAGTAGAAGAAACAGAGCAGGATAAAATATCCCCCCATGCAACTTTTAAGTTTCCAGTGAAAAGATGTCCACACAAAGACTTATTCATGGCTAATTCTGAAAGGTTTCTGGCTTATCTGTCTTCAAGGCACATTTTTAGTAGTTTTTGAAAACAGCTGACAGCATCTGATCCAGAAATGCTCAGGTCAATAGGAAACCTGAGGAATTTCGGCAGGTTTGGATCAGGCCAATAGTAAACTTGAAGGATTGATCTAAATTTACAGTTAACAGATTTATGAGTCTAAATACTTATCAAAGTATTTAAATAAATGGCTGTGCATAACCGTAAATTAGCACTTATATTCAACATGCATACACACACATTTATTTCCTTATTTTGATGGAAAAATCTGTCCCTTGGGTCTACAAATCAGAACATGATCTTAAGAGTAATAATTTTGTCCTGAAGTGTTAACCAACCCTCAGAGCACTATGCGTTGCTCTGCTTAGGAAGAGGTACTGATGATGCAGTAAAGCAACTTGCATATGAATATTCTAATTTCCAGAAGTCTTATTTTCTATAGAACAGGAAGAATACAAATAGCATGTGTGTAGTTTCTAGCTCATGCTCCAAGAAGGAAAAATCTCACATGGCTTTTTCTCAAAATACTGTGTCTCTAATGGCTGCTGTTTCCTCCAAGAACTCATATCCTTTCATTGCCTGGGTATAAAAGGCTCCATAAAACTTGACCACAGAAAGATTTTACCTGCACAAGACTCATGTGGTTGTCTGTACATTTACTGACACGCACAAATTTTCTGAGCAAAAAAGTGAAATAAAGCAGCTCAATGGTTTCTAAGTGAAGAGCGTCAGAATACCTCATAATTTCATATAGGGTCATCTCTATCCTTAGCAACTTTTCACAGGTACTGGTCTTAAAACTGTCCCAATCTATCAGGACTAGCATTGGCATGCATTAAAACTCAAGTCATCAGACACCGGCAGGCTAACACAATGGCTGCCATTCTCCCTTTTTCACTCTGAAATGTTTCACTCCTGACATGATGGACTGTTGGTATAATTTCCCAGGCTTCTTAAAAGCTGAAACAATCACTTGTGCCTAAAAATGAAAACAATCAGAGCTGGAAAGTCTTTTAGCTAATTATTCTGGTTTCTTTTGTGCATCCACATTGACTAACATCCAACCTTCCTCCAAAAAAAATCCACTCAATGTTGACCGCAAACTTAAGTCTAGTCTTCCTCATATATGCAACAACAGATAATGCAACCCATTGCTACTCCTTCTCAAGGATATCTGCTTTTGCTGTTTGGAAGACGCATTCAGTTGCAAATTAGAATTTTTTACCTATCTGAGATATATGAAGTTTTAAAAATTGTAACCCTCCAGCAGAAAGCAATCACTTCCCATTTAGGTTTTGCTCAAAAGCTACTTCAGTACCTACATGGTATGAAGGTCTCTGCCCTTGGAAAAGGACCTGTTGACTAACCAAAACTACCAGCTTGTGCCTGCTTGTAATGTCTTATTTTCGTATCTCATTAGACTAAAAGCATTGAACCAGACAGCAGGGATACTTTCTTTTGCCCAGCTTTGTCTTTACAACATTCTTGGTTGTTTTTCTTTTTCTACCTATTTTTTAACTGTCCCACCATTTAAATGATCCCGTGCCCTTAATTTCTGTATTACTGCTAATGTTCCAAACCAAGTATATGATGTTTCTCTCTCCTGGATAGTAGGTTGAGAAATACTAATAAAGTGCACATCCATTAGATTATTTACTCCTCCCTAGCACCAGTATCCTCTGTTCATCTTACAAGGACAAATTTTAGAGCCACGTGTAACACAGATTTACTAGGGACTGTGATGCTTTTAGTCCTTTCACCTCATTGGCACCAGCAAGAGTGACATATACCCTAAATCACTTGATATAATTCCAGCAGCATAAGGCCACTCGTAGCCAGACTGAGTGGGTTTGTCTTGAATATCTTTGGCTCCTTTTTCAGTGATATTGACTGCAACTCCAACTGAGCACTTACAGATCAGTCCATTCCTGCTACTTAAAAGTCCTCATGAGTATCTGGCTATGCAAGAATCACAAATCTTTTGATGCCTTTCTGCCAACACGGACTGATGCTGGCTCTTCCCTCATCTCAGTATCTACCAGCAATTCAGATTCCTTTTAGGATAACTTGCAGTAGCAACATAAGGATGCTCAAGCTGGAAAATGGCAATCCCCCAGCTTCATCATCTTCCCACCATTTGTTTAAAGCATGGTACTGTATGGAGCCTAACAAGTCTCCCTGGGAGCTCATCCTTCCAAGACAATTGGCTCATACTTGAGTTCATTGCATTGCGACAATCTGAGCACAACCCACTGGGCTTTTCCAGCTTACAACTGCAGTAGAAGAGTCTTGTAAGTGTCTTATCTTACCACTGCAAGTGTAAGTCCATATCCCCACTGCTGGCTATCATACATGATCCTCCTTCTTGGTCTTTTACGATGCTAACTCAGGTACTTAAACACTAGCACATATTTGTAAGCAAGAACCAAAGTAATCAGAGTTTTTCAGGACATTCCTTTTCTTGGAAAACATTTTTGTTTCCAGCTCCTCATTTGCTAGTCATCTTATTTCCTTACTTCCTAATTTGGCTGCATATTTTGCATTTGTGTCTCAGAAATGATGAATTCTTCATTTACAAACCATTTGTCAGAAATAACAAGGTGTTGTTCTAGTTATTTTTCTGCTCACTATCTTGTTTCAATTTCTTTCTGAAATCTCCAGTTTTGGTTTTTAAACCATTTAAAAATTTTCATGTTTGCCATGGAGACCTGTGAGCTGCTTATCTGCATCTTTAACAATGGGAAGGCTAATGTGCATTTTGGAAATGGAACCATGCTCTTGACACCAGACAGGTTTTTTGCTGAGTGTGATTAGCTAAAGTTCACACCAGAAAGCTGTGACAAATTAAAAAACAATGATAAAATCAAGGAACACTGATAAAATCCTCCTTCTAAATAAAGCACAGTAATAACCATAAACCTCTTTCCCCTAAAAAGGAGAAATCAATCAATGTGAGATAGAGAACACTGTGGTTCTTCCATCCAGCCTGCAGACTGCAGGGTGGCATGAGCAGGGCTTCTGCACCCCCTCTCCTTGCTGCTCTCACCCTTAGATGGTGGATGTGATACCTTAAAAATCTAGAAAAAAACCAACACACTTTCAAGACAATAATAATATGGGAAGTAATATAAGAGCTGGTCTTTAATTGGAGGCCTCCAGGGGCAAGTGAAAATGCCCACATCACATAGGGCGAATAGTTTTATAAATTTGGCTAATTAGCATAATTGGCTAGAATCCCCAGTTACAAACACAGGTGATAAGATAATTCTCCCACTTGGTTCAATGTCTTCTGGAGCCCTCCTTCTTCTAGTTGTTTATAGGAAAGTGTCTCGGGAGAGTAGCTCGTCCTTGGTTCCCAGAAGAAGCAAGATTAGGACAGGGTCTTTGGAATGTGTTTTATCTTTCTGTCTATCAGGGTAGGAAAAATGCTGGAATTAGCTAGGAACTATATAACTATACAATAATAGTCTACAGAGCAACAAATAAATGAAGAATATATAAAAGCTAAAGTAATTTTGGCATCAGATGGACAGTGATGACTTTTCATATTTTGTCAGTTTTTGTCTTCCCAAGTACTTCAGCATTTTTTCCTTCCCTGTTGCTGCTGTCACAGCAGAGGAACTTATGGAGCTATGCTGGAAATTAGATCAGGCAGCAACACTTCTAAAATTCTATTTAAAAAAAAAAATTCGATTACTTCCCACATCTGTTTCACAGTAAGTAATACTGGCATAATTGAGGGGCCAGAACACATCATGGCAAATCCCTCTGTAGAGGAACTGAGTGGCCACAGCAGGGCACACCTAAGGCAATACTGTTGTAGAGACCATGACAGCATTGGACCACAGCCTCTACTCCACCCGCTGTTCTGCTGCTTCTCCCCAGGACTGGCAACAGGATCTTGGAAGTCCCTTTTGACTCTAAGACTTTTTTTTGGGATGGAGATATGTAACTCTGAGGACAATGCTCTCAGTTTTTCCAGATCCCTCGTTATGTCAAGGGAGCTTAATAATGTCTTACAAGGATCTGAAATAGCAGATAATACAACCAATGAGTAACCTAAACCATAATATTACCATATGGGCTTAGACTTTGGGAATGTCTTTCATGTTTAGAGCTTTGCTAATTAAAGGCTGTGAGATGTTCTTGTTCCTCCAACAAAACTTTTATATTTAGTGGAAAACACTCTTCTCAAAGGAGTCTAGACAGTTTCTTTCCTATTTAAATTTCACATGAAAGACTATTTCAGTCACTCCATGAATATGCTTTGGGTAACTGAATAACAGCTGACAGCAAATTAATAACTATGATGTTGTGATTAGCAGAGATTACAGGCAACTGAGAACCTGCCCAAACATTTGCTGTTGTCACAATATTTATGCCAGCCATTATTAGGGATTAATAATGGCCACAAAGAGGACTTAATTCCACCAGGTAGACCCTTTAAAAATTTTCACTGATATTCTTATTAAATGGTGAAAATTATTTCTATTTTACCATTTAAAAAAATTCTTTCTAAATGCTTACATTACTAATTAATTTAAATATTACTAGAAAAAATAGCTTCTATTACATTTCAGAAACAAGTATCATGAACACACTTGACAGAGAAATTTACTATTATATTACACAGGGGGAGTCAAATAAAACTTAAGGTCTGAGACTTCTGTGCTGTGAGATACCCCACTAAAACCCAACTGAGAAGAAATAATCATTTCACTAATCCCTGGCAATGATTTTTTGAGGAGTTCAAATAAAAGTTTGCTTGTTCTGATGAGATTCACTAAGTAGATGTTATTTGATTTTTCTGCTTCCTGAGGGAAGAACTTCAGATTCCCCAGGCTGTTGGAAGAACAATGGGCTGAACTTGCAGTTGAGTGTCTTAGATGCTAAAGACACAATAAAAGTGAACTCACTGCATATTTGCCAAACCTCTCACCTTTCATTTAATATCCAAATATCATCCGCTTATACGAAACCCTCAAAAAGGTTTCTTAAGGTAGAGCAAACAGAAAGCTATGGTGTTTTTAACCTTGTATTAAAGATTTTAAATTATTTATAACCATTCTTATTTAAAATACAGTAACTTGAACTTACGCAAAGACTCAGCACTGTTTAATAATGAAAAGAACCATCTGCTTCTTATGCCTGTCCCTATAAATATTTTGCTACTGGATGACAGTGGAAAACATGAAAAGCTAATGACTGACTGACAAGTAGACTATTTAGATATTGAAATGAAAATCTAATGAAGAGCAACATCACTAATCACATGTTATCATTTTCGGAAGCTTCACATAATGATTTTTCAGTGACTCAGAAACACATCCACCCTTGTCACCAGAGAGTGCAATACACTAGCAGCAAAGGGAGATTTGTGGTATGGAGCACAATTTCTTATAACCACATTACTTACAATGTCAAATATCAAAGAGCAAGTAATAAAAACTATATTCATTTTCCAATTTGAAGCTAGATCTTAAAAACACTCAAGCACATACCCAAATATTGGGAAGACTGATTTCTAAGGCATGGAATACGAGGACAATTGATTCTTAAAATTAGAGGCAGGAGGGGGAAAGCAATTAAGTTTCCAGTAACCATTTTTAATTGTGGAAAGGCCTGCTTTACAGTGTTAAATCCACTAAAGAGAAGCATTTGAGTTGCAGTCTCCACTGCACAAAGACAAAACATGTTTAACAAGCTGCCTAGACTTGTATGCAGTCACCTACTGCAGAATTCTGCTTTCATATTTTACATCTTTAGCCTAACCCCAGCAAATCCTGTGACATCACACAGGTATAACACAAAACAGCCTTTTGTGATGATTTTTAAGAAGCATTCCCACTTTTCTTTCCCTCAGAGGAGCCTGCTATCAGCTGTGTAAATGCCATATCTGTAATAACAGAAAGAGAGGATGAAGTGTGCCCATGATCTTACCTCGTACTCAAAGTCCTCTGCTCTGTCTGCATCAGCAGGCAGGCTGGAAAGATACTCATTACCTTCATAGAATTCATGCTCCACTGGGTGAAGAGAATGGCAGCTATGTGGAACAAAGCAGTACAACAACAGTAGATGAGACGATAGAGGTTTTCTTTTAAATTAAAAGGTGATAAGCCCACCTCACCCTTCCCGCCACTACCAGCCCCCCCGCCAACCCAAGCCCCACTTTGTAGTTTTCTCATTTCAGGAGTGCTACTCTGAATAGACTGACAGCCTTAAAGAAACTGTACCAAGAAGCAGCATGGGCTGTTTTCTTTGCAAAAGTTCATGCTCTGACTGAGTTAATTTTGCTGCATTCATCTTTTGTAAGATTTACACAGGGTGATTTCATAAAATGGTTTGGTTTGGGCCAAACTGCTTCATTGTGACATTTTTGAATTCCTTATACTCATAAAGGTACATAACTCCAGATTCTAGTCCTGTGTTATGGCTGGGGGCAACTCACTGATTATCTAGTCATAGTCTCAAACATCCACAATCGATAGGCCATATCAGGCTCACAAACTGTTCAAGAACTTCAGTAAAATAACTTGCATTATCCTCTTCTGATAAAGTGGTAACAGGGGGGTGAAGAGCTCTTGAGCAACTGCACAGTTACAAATGTCAGTAAACTGTACTGTTAAATGGGCTTGGAACACAGAGAATGAGGTCTTTACAACAGCTTTAGGCCCAAGGCTGGATCCCAACCATGCAGCACCCAGTGTGTATCTATCTTAGCAGAGGCTGAAAGCTCTTCCCCATGCTGAGGGCACAGGAACTTCAGTCCAATAGCCTGCAGCTTAGAAATACAACTCAGAAATACATATAGCCTGTTCCTTGCTGTGCAACAGTCAGCAGTAAACCCAATCCATCTAACCTAAAACTTCTAAAAATGGACCCACATCACAGTCAAAAGTGGCACGTTCTGTATTAGCATCAATTCTGCAGAGACACACAACATGCCAGCAAATCAGTGAAAAGCTCTAGGGCTATAGTTTTGCAGGCTACAGGGGGTCTGTAGGGTCATCTGGGGTCACCCACTGCATGATATTATTTGTGAGGTGGAGTTGAAAGAGGAAAAGCCCTACACCCTACTTACGTATAAGCACCATCTGCTGGTGTTTGCATCCAATTCAGTTCCAAAGAATTCACCCAACGGATAATTTAATTCATATACTTTGCAATATGACAGTTGAAATGGTACTTTTTGATCTCTATATTTTTTAAATTGTTTTGCTTTGATAAGGGGATCTTTGTATTAAAAAAATTGTTTCCTTGATTTTTTTTAATAAAAAATCTGGAAGAACAGAAAACAAGACACTGTCTTTCTAGGTCTGAAGAAGCCTTTTTGGTACTTTGGAATACAGAAGTGTTTTTATTCTTGACTAGGGCTTAGCTTTGGATGAACAGACACATGAACACAAAGTAAACATGGCTGAGATTCCTTCCTGTAGCCCTAATCTACAAGCAGAGTTTAGGAAAGCTGTCACTGAAGCCTGAATGGGATAGTGGTTATCAACAACATTTATTATTTATTTAAAGTGTTCCTGAGACTTTTTCAGGAGAAGGCTAGCAGGCCATCACTACAATGCCTCAATCCCACAAGTAAACAGCAGAACAAGATAAACCATACCTGTCTGAAAGTAGAAAAGGACAGATATCAGGAACTGGTGGCGTGGAAGGCCTTAGTTTGGCCAGAGCCATAATATGCTCAAAAGTGATGTCAGTCTGAGTGCTGGCATCCATGAGCCGAACATCCTGAGAGCTGCTGAGAACTTTGGTAGCTGGGGCTCGTCGTAAAACCTGAACTACGATGGGCTCCTTGGCATTGCGGAAAGCTTCCACTGCTTCCTCATGTGTGGCCTTGGAGAGGTCCTTCCCATTGACCTAGAGAAAAGCAGAAGAGTATAGCAAACGTTAGAGAAAAGACAGCACAAAAGCAAGGGTGTAAAATATAGGGGGGTGAATTATGTGTGCAGTACATCAAGCCACTTGATGACATTGATGAGCATGTTTTGGTATCCATGCAAGGGGGTATATACAGCTGGGAGGAGGAATAAGTTCTTTAATCTTTGCCAGAAATTAGAAATGGTTTAAACTCTTCCATAACTGTCCCATGCAATGGAATCCAAACACAGCAAAGAAACTACAATATTTAGAAAGTAATTTAAAATAATTTCTCTTATCCTGTTTTATTAACTTCACAAAATACAGCTAAAATAGGAGGGGTGCCTTTAATTTTGAATTTCAGCATTTTTTTGTAGCATGCAATTGTTTTAAAGGATTTTTGGCATAGCATTGTTATTAATGCAGATGTCAATAAACATGTCTCTGATGTCTAAAAAGAAACAAGGCCAATTTTCAATGTTTTGTCACTTATCTGCTACGGCTATTATACAACCATTAAGATCAAATATAGGAAGATTTGACTAGCACAGTCAGCTGCTCTTCTTTCAAGGAAAGAGAACTAACTCAATAAATAATTTGCTATGAACAGACAAATAATAAACCAGAGAAAATTATGTTGCAAATGCAGAATAGCTTGGCAAAACCAAAAGACTGTGCCAAGGTTTCTCTCTGCTACAGGCAAAGCAGCAAATTCCTCCTGGTCTAGATGAGGCCTTAGGGTATTAAAAAACATAACCGCAAGTTTGGATTATGCTAAATTTATATGAATTCAGGTATTTGGGGCAAGACTTGCAAGCATCAGCCCACTACAAAATGTGAAGGCTAATTGGTCAATGGCAGTCAGTAGCTAAGCCCTTGAACATGGGGCTGTGCAACATCCTTACACAGCAAATACTATTCTGCTGTTTCCAGAGCAATGGAACCACTGTTGACTGCTACACAGGAGCCAACTGTTGTGAGCTGCTGTGGAAATGAGATGATCCTGTGCTGGGGTAGAAAGGCAGGGTTTTCTAGTAAGAAATGTGACTATCTGAAGGTACCAAAGCCTGATTAAAATTTATATTCCTGGGAAAACTTCTACACTGGCGGCAAAACAGAAGTAGGATTCTGCTGCAAGTTCATGCTCAAATTATCTTTGTTGTATAGACAATGAGTCATAAAACTTCATAAAACTTAATGGACTAAGTCTAAACTCTCCCAAGAAATGGGACAGACCCAGTCATAACTTACTTTTCCCCAACATTTCAAATACTGGTTGAAATGAAAATTTCTTTGCCATATCCCTCCTTCATTCAAGAGATTATTGGAAATTTCTTGTCAAAAAGGAAAAAGGCAAATGAACAATGTCAGCAAACTCAAAAGAGTCTCAGTAACTCAGCAGCCTTCAGTAACATTTTGAAGCAACTTGTACAACCATAGTCCTGTCATATTTACGTGCACGGTTGGGATTCTGCTGACCATTAATTTAATGTATATATCAACTCAATACATTTCCAGAGTATGTGCTCAACTAAAAGGTAGCATCAGCATTCCTCTGACTTAACTTCCAAAGAATCAGCACTTCCATGCCCACATCACTCATGAGGACATGCAAAATAACCAGGCTGTAATGTAGCCACCAGTGTAAGATCAGCTGATCTTTCCAGCTAGCCCTGATGCTGTATGAAGTGATGAGAAGGCTACAAACCTTGAACACATTTATATACATGTAAAAGCTCAAAACTCCTTATTTTGATGCCTGAGATACCCAAGTGTACCACACTACTGCAGCCTAGACTGTGATCAGGTAATTCGAAAGGCAGTTAGCTCAGTCACCTAAGTTCAGTGCATATCTATGGTCTGTCTGATAACTGAAGCCAAAAATATTAAGATTTAATGTTATAATTTTATCATTTAAACTATTATCCATCAAATTATAACCTAATTATAATCTAATTTACATGGAAAAATATCAGTGGTATCTAAGAGAAAGAGCCAGAGCAGTCAAAGAACAAATTATATTATAAGAAAACCAAAGAAATTTCCCCAAGGAGAGAGCTTCTGCAAACCCTCTCCGGTAACACAAGTCACACCGCCAGGGTGTTCAGACTCAGCCCATCTAATGGAGGCAATTAGAGATAAAGCTTCAAGCCTGGGTCTTCTAGCCACTCTTCAATTCCAGTCTCTGTTTCATTCTTGTTTCTAACTCAGATCCTATCAAGGACACAATTTTTTGGTTTCTGTGATTTTTGTAACAGGAGTGCCCTATAGGCTGTCTGAGGGACTCACATTCCTAAGGCCCTAAGAACAGAAACATTACTTTCCTGACTCCCCAGTCCCTTTTGATACTTTTTAAGCTTCAGATAACTACATGGTGTTTCTCCTAAAAGTAAATGCTTGAGAATAAATACCACATAGCAATGTATCAATTTTTTCCTCTATTCAAGTATTAAACACGCAGTCCTTCTGTATTCCAGCTGAACCACATGGATTTTGGCACAAGGTAACCATTTTATCACAGATCTACATCAGCAAATCTAAAAGATGTTTGGATAGCATACAAAAACCTTTTTTTTTTTGAAAACCAGAAGCTCTGTCTATTCACATGAGTCAATACTTGTCACTTATTCTGAGGAAATAGACATAAATTCACAATAATGTCATTTGCATGCAGATTTTATTTCTAAAGAATAATAATGTTTTAAAATCACATGAATGTGAAAAATCGCAAAAGATACATATTTTCATTTATCCTGGGAACCTACAGCTGACCTCTATTTTCATTTAAATACCTACTTAATTTGATGACTTTAAACACATTCTCTCCTTTATTTGGTTTCTTATAAAATACAAGCACATTGGACCAAATACTAGTTTAAATTGCCACTTGAAGTTCATCAACACACTTTGTCGATCTGCATTAAAGGTCACCTAATTTACAAATGCTTCCTTTCTCAGAAGAAAATCTATAGCTGAATTACTCTATGCTGGCAGCTGTCCTGCCCACTTGGGGCTGAGAAGAGAGAATTTTAAAAGAAACCTAAAGCCAGTACTACAGATGGGGTTGGAAACTCTCTTCATGCAGGTTCTTTAAGGATTTTCTTCCTCCTGCATTTTCCCCCAACTTAGCACTCACATATAGTTACCCTGGGAGTCGAAGACAGCTGAGCACTTATTTACAGGAAGCCATTTACAGTTTCTTAGTGGATGATTAAATAAATTCCTTGCCTCGGAAAGGTTACTTTCAGTGGAATCCAGGGTACTATTTTAAGTGGATAGAGAAGTCAGTCACTTTTAACAGTCAACACAAAGACAAGGGAATACATTTGTTGTAGCAGATGGGCTAATTAATCCACAAGCAAGTTGTGAATGTTAAGTAAAGAATTTATCTTTTCTCATGTAAACTATCATCCTGCCCTCTTTGATTAAGCTTTTATTTAATGAACTCTCTCCCCCTGTCCCCGGCTATTCGACACACTGCAAAGTCTGGGCCACTTGTCAACATCTCCCCCAGAGCGACTAGTGGCCACTGCCTGGATCCTTGCCATTCCCTTTGGATTCTTGCTCTAAACCCAGCCACATACAAAACTTCATCACCATCAGAAAATAAACACGGAAATGAGCTTTGTCTTTCATGCAAACATCAAGTGACATTGGCCAACTGCCACTTCTAATGCCAGCACCAGTGTGCACAGGCTTATTCCCATTCACACAGAGGTAGGCAGCAGAGAAACAAGGACAGGACTACATAACAAAGCAGTGACTACAAAAAAAATGTAGACAAGTGGTTGTTAAGTTATCCTCATGTTATGAGTTCTAAAGAAAAGGTGAAGAAAAATCAGTCCTCCGATGAAGACTGCTTCCAGGATTTAAGTGCCTGTGACTGAAAATTTAAACTGCCTTGTCTGTCTTCTAACACTTTTCTGCTCTTGATCATTTAATGCTGGCCAGAATTTTTGAAACAAAAGAGCCAGAAATGTTGATATGTTTCCTGTAATCTTTACTTTTTCCATATTAAGAGAAAAAGGAAAATAGCAGAAAAAAAGGAAAAAAGGAAAAAAAGTGTGTTTAGTCATGTGAATGCAATCATCACAAAAGGTGTTGCATTAGAAGCTCATGAGATAACCTCCTATCCTCAGCAAATATCTGTCATATGCAAGTTTAAATTTAAGATCAGCTCTGCTGAAGTAAAATCCTTTGAGACGCTTCATTTATTCAGTAGAGGCAATGGGAAGAATAAGTGAAGTGTTCTGCAAGAGCAGAGATGTCTAGACACACATCTTTCCCATCGAAATGACAGAGATGCTGTCTGACATGATGATGGAGTTCACACAAGGCTCACTGTCCTAGAAGATTTCAACACCCATGTAGGAAATGCCCCTCGCCTGACAGGTGCTAAATATGCTCTCATCACAGCAGTCTCTTCACCTTCAATCTCTCACCCTAAATACACCCAGGCTACCTTTCCCTGGGTGCATCCTTGGATAGCAGATTGGCATAAAGATCAAACACTGTCCTTAAGTTTGACCAGTCCTCCTTTAGGAAAGGAATTTGAGCCCTTCCTAACTGCAGGAAACAGGGAAAAAAGAACAAAAACATACCACCTTTCTGCCAGAATTACAGCTTTTGACACACAGAGACTCTAGAAAACTTCCCCTGCTGAGGGCCAAGAGCTGTGCGGCTCCCTGGGCAGGACAGGGTGGCACTGCACTTGTGAGTTCCCAGGGACACGTGCCAGAGAGGACACTGCAAGTCTTCTGTTAACACAAGTGTGATAGTTCATTCACAGAAAGGGCATGTGACACGCTGACATTTTAGGTTACAGTTTAGTACTAAGCTGCATTTCTTCAGCAGGTTAATCTGAAAGATAGCAAATTCAGCCATTATCCAATACCACTATCTCAGTCAGGGTTCACACAAGTTCACTAAAGGGGTAACTTTTATTATGCCGGTTAATGACATTTCCTCTTCCTTGGCCAGATGAGTTCAGTGACTCTTGTTCCACTTTGATCCTTTGCTGCCCTGACTGTGAAATCTTGTCATCCCTCCTAAAAGCTACAAAAGCTGCTTAACATGTAGGCTCTGGCTGCTTCCCTCAAGCTGAACCACAGGCTTATAACAAGAATTATATCTCTATTACCTGTAGAGATGAGGTTTGTGCTGTTTGATAGCTGGTTTGTGTAGTTGGTTCAACAATACTGGGTAGGCCCAGGCAATGCCCAGTACTGCAGCCTTCTGTGCGTCTCCATCTGTAACCAGCACACAACTTCTATTTCCCAGTATTTAGCAGAACTCTACAGTGGCTGAAAAGCCTATGAGTAAGCCTTTATCTAAGCAAGACAAAATAAATGCTACAAAAAGTGGGAAAACATAAAAATATACCGATTTTTACTCTGTAAAATTTCCTCTCAGAGCAAGACAACCCAGTGACTTCTTGGCAATTTTGATCATTTAAATAGCAGTTGTCAGAAAAAGGGCACCCTCCTTTCAACTGACCTCAAGACGATGCTTCATTTTGTTAGAGCTGTTCACCAAGATCAGTGCATCTGTGGGCAGGTCTGACAGCTGAAGCTTCTCTCTATGAGGGACATGACACATTCCAGAAAGACCCCAGCAAAGAGCTGGTCACTGCTTGGAAGTATTGCCTAACAAGCTATCCTAGGGAATTCGAACGATTTTTAAACTGGAATGGAAGAAATGTCCCAGGGAATGGACAAATAGTTCTCATCACATCTGCAGTTAATACAGCAAACTAGTGAGCAAAGTAACTAATACCTTGTGTTTGTGAAACTTTGGTTCTCCAACAAATAGAAACTCAGCATCTTTTTTCTTCATGATTTTGCCTCCTCTACCCAGTCATCTCTAAATAGAACAAAACGACTAGTAGAAGCATCTCCCAAACTTCTGTGTGCAGAATCATGTTCCATGTTTTGAAAAAACATTTAAGTCTGTTGTAAGCAAAGCAATCACTGAAGATGCCCCCCACCTATGGGAAGAGGTTTGGGGTTTTAAATCCCAAATGTACTGACTGCCTAATTGCAATTATGGTATTGAGTATAGGAAATGGACTGTGTTTTAGATGCATGCCTATAGCCTGCTTCTAGCTGGCTGGGTGAGGTACAGTGATCATTCACTACAAATGCCTGTGAGCATTTCAGTCTCCTTAACACTGTATGGGACATTTCCATACCTAAAGACTCTTTCTGGATCTGGGCCCTCACCTTGGGACATCTCTTAAAAAACCACTTGGATGCTACAATTCACATCTCCAGGATAACTACCACTGCTCCAACAAGTTTTAAATCATTACTGAGTTAGCAGCTTTAATTTGTAGCCAAAACGCAAATTTAATTTCTGCATTTCATAACATGAAGCTTGGTGGTTGGTGTAACTGAAGGATATTGCCTCCAACTCATCACTGTTTTAGAGCATTGCACATCTCACAAAGATCCTTTCAAGTCCTTTAATGCTGATGTCCAACAACATCAGAACAGTTCAGAAAGTTCAGCTCAGAAAGTACAGCAACAGTTCAGAAAAGATTCACTTGAGTTTTGAAAGAGAGAATATACTATTATCTGCATTTGTCTTTTGAGTTAAATGAAATCACCAAATTAAATTCAAGAATTACTGCATTAATTTCAGAATGAGCTGCCTGGAGACAACTGCTGGTAGACATGTATTTGTGATCAGCTGCTGTTGTCTTCTTCCAACTCACTCAATCTGCCCAGTAGACCTGTGACTTGTTGCAATCACCATCTTTCTTGCATCCTCTTCCAGCTTGTATTCCCAGCCTCATTCCTCCTTCCCTTCTTTTACTACCTCTGTTCTCTCTCTTAGGCTGTCAGCTCTTCTCACTCTGCCTTTTTCTCTCATGCAGGTCTTTCTTTACTCCCCAGGACTCTCATGCCTGCTGATTCCAGAACTTTACATCTTTCCATCCCTGAACCCTTCTCTACAAAGACCTCCCACTGCCCTCTCACTGAACCTGTCCCCTCCCCGCAGGCTGGGAACGCTGGCACTTGTCATCCTAGCAGGGTGACAGCTGGAGAGCTGAACACTCCTGAGGTCTGCCTTCACCAGCACCTCCTGGTACGAACACAAATGCTCAGCTAACCCAGATGGTAATGTTGCAAGGCTGGGGTGTATTTACTATGCAAATTGCTTTTAATATTGACAAACAGTTTTTCTGATGATATTAAGATTCTGCCTGAGGGCAATAAAGACTAAACTAGCTGTCGCATGCATAAAATACGTTGTGTTACTTCTTGATATAATTAGAACACCATTTATTATATTAATCATTGCAAACTTTTTCTATTTGGGGATAGGGCATTAAATAAATCTCTCATGAGATCTACCACATTCAGTAATCCTTTGATGGTGGGGAAAAATACAATCAAAGGCCAGTGTGTATGCTCAGAACGAACCCTTTTTATCTCTAAGCCATTGCACTGAATGCTATAGTCTCTTGTGAACTTCATGGTGTCTGTGCTCTACCACAAGCTAACTCTCCAATTTCTCTTACAGGGTATGTACTTTCCTCAGAGAAGAGGCTCTTGAAAAGGTAATTACCATTAAAGTTTTAGGAGATCAAATTAATGACATTCCTTAATCATCTGCAGTTCCCAAAGAATAATGGAAGAGACTGAATGGCAGATTTTAGGACTCTAAATAATGTGTAGTCACTTTTTTCCTTTTCAGGGAATCATACTCTATGTTTCATTAACAGAAAAGTGTCTCTTTCACTTCTGAAAAATAAAACCCACCCTTCCATGAACTCAGTCATGACTGGCATCGCCACATGAATGTTACACTTATCACTGTCATAACAATTCATCCACATACGGACAACTGAAACTCCTGGTCTCCTCTGAACCGAGTAGTTTAAAAAGATAGATGGCTGCCTTCTGGCTAATTGTGGGAGTTCTTTCATTACTATAAAAAGACTTATTATATCTCAAGTGACTTTATAAGCAGTGAATAATGAGACTGAAAGTCTTCGAAAAAGAGTCCACTGATCAAATGCTGAGATAACTTATGTGCAATGTGACCTTTTACTCAGTAAGGTATTCCAAACTGCTGCTGTTGGCCCATTATTAAAATTCGCCATTTAAGGCATGCAGTTAAGCACAAGGCAGACTTTATTTTTTTTGTTTTTAAATTCAATTTAAGGTAGCACAGCAAGACCTAGATCTCTCCCAGTGTGGAGGACTAACTCCTGGCCACTCCAGCTGTGCAGGAGCAGGACAGATGGCTGTGGAAGTGCTGGCAGCTGGCTGGGTCTCACCACCCTGCTTCTGACAGCACTGCTGGCACCAGGAGCCTGCATTCCCTGTGCTCCCCACAGCGCTCCCCACCCCAGCAAGGGAGCTCCTTTCTGCCAGTGTGCCCACCAGCAAGCACCAGCACCCTGCGCTGGCTCCTCTGACCCTGCAGAGAAGAGCAGCTGATCCCCTCCAGCCTGTCTGGTAAGCTGGGTTTGGCCCTGGCCAGGACTGTGCTCCGTGTGCCAGCATTTCACACTGCAAAACTGCAGGGACATTAAACCCAGCATCAGAGCACTGAGCCAGGTCTCGACTCTGGCTGACACCCCGGTCAGTTCCTGGGTTCTGCCACACATCCTGCACAACCCAGTGTCCTGCTGGGGTGCCACACACACAAAGTACTATGGTTAGAGTGATCCCTAAACGCGCCTGCACTTGCTTTTTTAATGAATGTACAACAGACTGGCTCTGGCTCAATATGCATTTCTTACTGTGCATCTGTTTTAATTTTATCTTGAAGGAATAGAGAAGGTTCCTCCTCTTTGGAAGCAAAACTTGGAGGGTCTCTTTATTCTTCCATTCTTTTCTCATGCTGCCTTGAAACTAATTTGACATTGTTGTTCTCCATTGATTTTCATGGCTTTAGTCCAGAATAAGCATATTGGAAATTTTTTTTGGCACAACAGTACTTTCAAAAATTCATTCCAGTATTTTACAGGACTAAATATTTTAAAAAATACTTCTGACAAGCTTACATGTATTTAGATTTTCTCAGTCATATGGGCTGACAAAACAATAGATACATGAACTTCACCCTGCCTCTGGAACAGGTAACTTCCTTAATCTCTTTTTCAAAGAAGAACAAAATCATTTCAGAGGAACCACTCATTTGATAAAACAATGCAAGTAATGGGGCCTTACCTGCCATTCAACAGTTCATCAGATGCTTTTGTACCAGAAAGTTCCCAGTAGCTTTTAGGAAGGCTTAGCAACAATTTTTATTGAACATCAAGAGAGCAGCTGTAAGCTTGTAGCTACACACAATGAACACAAAAGAAACTACATGTAGAGGCATAGAAAAGAAATCTGATGAAACATATTTGTGACTGTTTCTTCTCTTTTGTTTCTCTTTCTCCTACTTTGATCCTCTTTTAAAGACCATTTATTCAGGTAGGATTACTTCATTTTTCTAAGTGATGGTTTGCTGCGCTGACACAGAAATATTTTAAGTTGCTTCTTTCTAAAGTTTATTTGTCACATTCCTTCTTAGCAGAAAAAATGGTAAAGGATGTGAATATTAGTACCAGCTTATTTATACAGCACCATGACTGTGTACACATCTTCTGTACTAAGGGCAGCAGCTCCTTTCTGGCTAAAAATCAATTACAGCTGCTATTTCTGTCCCTGTGTTTCCAACTCTATTCTTCCTTCCAGAGTCTTTCTCCTTCCTCACTCCCTATCTCTGCCTTCCTTCACCACTTCCTTTCTGTGTTTTATTCCAGTTGCCTCTTTGGCTTCCCTCCCATATATTTCACTTGCTCCTTTGACTCCTTTTATCTTCTTGGATTTGGTCTCTGCAGTGTTAGAAGCAGCAGCAACTGCTCCTGTATGGCTTTAATATTTAACACTTGCAAAGGGTATCTTTCCCTGAATAAAGCCTACACAGGAAGTCCCTTCATACAGGCTTTAGGAGAGAATGAAGTAGCTGACTCATTTCTCAAAGGGACTCCCAAAAAATGAGCAAAGGGCAATTTCTGAGGAAGTTCATGCAATGCTCATCAGTTTTCTTTTCCCAGGCAATTCAGGTATATTTCAAGACCATCAGAGCTGCTGTTCCAGCTCTCCAAGGCATGTCAAGGCTGTTAAGGCTTAAATGGCTGAAAAATATGTCAGTGAGCTTACACACTGCTGGTAGCCAAGGCTGTGCTGTTGACTGGTCACAGAATATGTTGCACCATTGCCTTGCAATATGACAAATGTCACTGAAATACCAACAGATTTTGAAGAATCTCTTGTGTTAACTCTTCAGGAAAAAAACTGTCCTTTGGACACATACGGGTAGTTTTTGCTGCTTTCAACTGCCATGCACCAACATCAGATGGTGCAGTTTAGCATACAAAGCAGAAAAGACCTTTAATTATCAGGAACAGAGTAATTCTTTCTTCTCAGAGAAATAGAATTTTACTCTAATATGAAATAAAATTATCTGCCAGGCTTTTGATTAGCTTAAAAGCAGCATAAACAACTTAATTAAAACACTGAAAAGAATATTGCAATTCATATTTCATACCTACTATACTTATATATTTGGAAAAAAAAAAGCCTAGTCAAGGACTGTCTTTTTGGTTGTATAGTATCAAGCACCACAGAGCCCCATAGTAAGTAGGGTCTTCTAGATATTGCTGTAATAAAAATAATGATTATACATCTATGCTGCGAATTTAGACAATGAATTATAAGGGGACATGAATTAAAATAGACATGCTTTAAAATAAATTTTATGGCCTAGACAAGGAAAGTACTTTAACCATGGCACACTGGGGGATATCAAGACAAGGGCAATTTCGTGTTTGTTTTGTCTCAGGACAAAAGTCCTTTTAAAAATGAGGTTTTCTTTTTGTAATTTATGTGACATTTCATAACATAGAAAGATAAATACCAGCGAAAGAAGAAATAATGCCCCTTATTTTTTACATTATATACCAGAAAAGAAGTGTTAGGTGCACATGAATTTCTGATGGCAATATACAGATTATATACACAGGATTATTTTATAAAGGGGGATGTAAATTCTGTATGTGCTTATAATAAAATGATTAAGAGTAGACTATCTAGAAATGCTTTTGATAAGTTATAAAAATAGCATAGTATTTGTAAAACCAAAGTTCCTGAGCAAATGAAGATATTTCACCAAAATCAACAATAACGAAATACTTGTAAGATCTCGTATTTGTCATCTTACAATGACCCCTGTCTTAAAGTGTTTATTTACACTAACTTTGGCAACTTTCTTCAGCAGGAGGCAAGAAACTGTGGTAAAATATAAAATAGCTACACTATGCACAAGTATAGACTATGAGAGGAGTGGCTGATGAGCTGTCCAGCAGAAGGGGATCTGGGCATGCTGGCTGACAGCAGGCTCAGTGGGAGCCAGCACTGTGCCAACAGGGCAAACCCCAGCCTGGGGTGCTTCAAACGCAGCATCACCAGCCTGTCAGGGAAAGTGATTATCCTGCTGCAGTCAGAGCTGCTGCAGCCTCATCTGGGGTGCCTACGTGCAGGTCAGAGCCCCAGCTTTTGAAAAGGATGTGAAGGTACTTGCATGTGTTGCAGGATGGCAACAAAGCTGGAAGAAATGTTCTATGAGAAGCAGTCTAGTACTCTGTGTTTGTCTAGTTTGGAGAAAAGGAGGATGAGGGGCAACCTCCTTGCTCTCTACAGCTTCCTGAGAAGGGGAAGCGGAGAGGGCAGTGAGTGTTGATCTCCCTCACATGCAGTCATGGGACACATGGCAATAGCGCAAAGCTGCACCAGGGAAGGTTTCTTTGCTGACATGGTGGTCAGACACTGGAATAGGTTTCCTAAAGAGGTGGCCTGTGCCCCATGTCTGTCAGCATTTAGGAGGCATTTGAGCAATGCCCTTAATAACATGCTTAAATTTTTGGTCAGCCCTGAAGTGGCCAGGCAGTTGGACTAGATGATCATAGTAGGATCATTTAGTAGGTCCCTTCCAACTGTAAATATTCTATTCTATTCTATTCTATTCTATTCTATTCTATTCTATTCTATTCTATTCTATTCTATTCTATTCTATTCTATTCTATTCTATTCTATTCTATTCTATTCTCACAGAAACCAAAATATGATGTTGCAACATCACACCTTGTAAAATTTTTGTTAGTTCTTTAAATAAGAGGCAGGCAGGGAGCAGCAGCATAAGCTTGCAACTGGACCAATAAATTGTAGCTAAGTCCAAATTTCAACCAAGTCCCGTGTGTTCTAACAGCTCAAATGTGCCTGGATTCAAAGGCTTCTTCTTGGCTTATTTGTTGAAAAAGTAATATTTTAGAATGGCTCAGTTGAAGAAAAGTATTTTCCCCTTGAATTTAAAGTCAATGGGCTGCTATTTCAAAACCCACATGTAGGACTTGAGAGTAGCTTTCCTGTTACTGCTGATAGATATATTCTTTAAGAAAGCCAGGTTCCTTTAAACTTTCATGGTTAGCTGGCTTTACAAGCTAGTAAAGTAAAATGTCATAGCATAAACTTATTGGTGAAAAGAACCACATCTTAAAAGCAGAGACTTTCAATAAATTGAGAAATGTCTGAAGCCAGCTCAAAATGGCAGGGAAAAATTTAAACAAACCTTCCCCACCCAAGGAGAGGCAGACAGGCTTAAATCATTCCCAGCAATCAATTCTGCGATTTGAATTCATCCTGACACTTGTTGGGCTCGGTTGCTGATGTGGAACCATGGCAGAAAGGCCAGGCCACCAGGGAAATTTGGCCAGCCTCCACATCTGAGAGCGAACCACCTGACTGCAGGTCTCCAACCCTTGCACCGCTTTTCTTTGTTCCAAACATAAATGGTTTTGTCCACTGTGTTTCAGGTCTGTCAGGATAAAAAAATTTCTTTTATTACTATTCCTGTAAGAGATGGGAAATGCTGGAATGGTAAGGTTGCTTTTCAGGCAGACAGTTTAAAAATAAACCTGCCAAGTTCATATTCATGGTTCTGTTTTTCACTGTGGCTACTTTGCAGTTAATTATTGACATAGTTAGACAACAAAGAAAACATCTGAGGATGTTCTCCCCTGAGAAAAGGGACTGCAGGTTTCTAATTTGTGAAAATTCTGTGAAAATTCAATATTTACATACATTGGAGAGAAATCTGCTCTTAATGGAGATTCTCAGAGATTTTTTGTAGGAAGGAATTTGCATACTGGCCTTGAGTGCCTTCATTAACACAAAATGGAAATACCATCACACTCACAGTCATCAGTGCATAAGTCTCACTAAAACACAGTAATGGTACTCAGTGCTCACAGATATTCAGAACATGCATTTTATTCCCCTCCTACCCATCCAAACCTTAGCCTTGGAAAAATCCAGAAACTGTGAGGTCAGGTACCTAGCCATGCAATCTTAATCTCCAGCTTCCCCCTACTGCTCATCACAGTCCATGGAAACGAGCTGCAGGCCAGCCATCACATCCTGTACATCACACAGCTCTGCTAAGTGAGAGAGGGATTACTTGGAGCAGATTGTGATACTGTGATCTCAGAGAGGGCAATGCCATCCCATCTGACATCCTCATGCGCGATGAGCAGCCGAAGTGCATGGGTACCTAAAGGTATCGGTATCCTCATTTCACCCTGAATTATTTGGGTAGGAGGAGGCACAGAGTTTCTCAAGGCCAGTCAGCAGGAGATGCATGTGGTCTATGGGGCAAGCAAACAGCCACTGTGCACAGCAGGCTGGAAGCAAACTCAAAAGGCACTTTTAGAGCTGCCATCAAAGTCTTGCAGTTTAGCAGACATGTCTCCCCGTTAGGTCTATGCTTCTACTCCAGGCCCAGGACAGTCAGCCAGACTTCTTAAAAAGTAAGTCAGCTAATGGAACACAAGACTTTCACTCTCCCTTAAAAAATGAGGACAGTATGGATTGGGAGCAGTAGCAGCTGCATATTGACACACTAGTCTAACAAATAAGTTATTTGCCTAGAAATTGGAAAAGCTGAACTAAGCATAACTGTATGAAATCACACCCTTCACTCTGCAAGGCTGTCTTTCCATCAGGTTACCGGACATTTTGGAATGCAAGAAATTGCACACTGCTTTCTGAAGCTTCAATTTAAAGTAATAAATTATAATCTAACCACCTATCAAATGGGGCTGGGTTTAAGGAGTTAAGTACGTGGTTAGATGGAGGCTACTCTTCTGAAATGCTTACTCCATTCCAGTCAAATGGGTACAACAGTTATGTTTAGAAATCTCCCAGTAGTGGAGCAAATGGGAGAAATAACATGTCTAGTCTCAGCCTTTGCTTTCTTCTCATTATTGCACTCTGATTACTGTACTTTCATAAAACATGACTCATTATGGCATGTCTCTTTTTCCTGCACCTTCTTGCCTCACCATTTAGCCTTCTCCCCTCCTCCCTCCTTTTTCCCCCCAGTGTTCCCAGGTAAACCTCCCAGTCCTGCTAAAGCCATTGGTATTTTAAAAAACATTAAAGTATGTCATTAGGAATTGGCAGGTGACGTTTGCTGATATTTCCACAAATGTCACTAGTAAAAGTATTAAATATGATCACTGCAAAGACAAACTCTTCTGAAGTTCCAGCAGTAACCTCTCCCCAGCCTTTCACTTTCCTTTTTAGCACTACATGTAGATAGATATACCTCCAGAGTCAACTCCAGATCCTCTTTACAACCACTAATCTAAGTGCTTCTGTTCCAATTTAGCTAGTATTTTCCTTTATAGTATCAGATCAGATGTTTTTGTTTATCTGAAGTCCAGAAAAAGAGGAGCTACCACATACTCTTTGTCAGGATAAGGCATTTGCTAATCAAAAAGACTATCAGGCTAGCCTGGCTTTGTAACCATCCACCCCTGCTTAGTCTGTGATTCATTATGCTGCACTTACCCTTTGCCTTCCCTAAGCATTATCATCCTTTCCTTTGAATTGTACTTTTAACACCTTCACACTGTGTATTCTGAACCTGAAGGCTGGCAAATCACATAATGATCTCAAGCATAGGTACACCATATAATTTATGCATGAACTCCTCCATGCTAAACTAGATTAAACAATCTCCCTCTTTGTCCTGGCTACTGCTTCTCTCAATGCTTGAGAGTCCCTTGCCTTATAGTTTTGCCAGTAAAACTACTTCTCGAGGTTATGCTAAAAATTGAGTCACTGAAAGATCCTGCTTTGAGAATCATTTTTTTTTACAATATTAGGGTTATTTACCCTACAGAAAATTGTCTTCTCCCTCCATGTTCCCCGTGTTTCCCTCAAATCCCCTCTCCTACCCCTTCACTCTTCAAATGCTTTTCCCATCCACTCAAAACATGTATCTGTGAAAATCTTTCTGAGAAGTTTAAAACCTTTCTGCTTGTAAATAGGCTTACACATATTGTAACTCCCCCAAAAGGTAGAAAATCTTCAAAATGGTCAGACTGTGATAAAATTACTACTTTCCTGGACACAAAGCATAGGCAATATACAGTAGAGCCAACCAGGTCCTTAGGTTGAAGAGGACAGGAACGGCTCTTTAGTACTAAATACCTCACATTTGTGTGAGTATTCTTTCAACTTACTGAAAGACATAACCTCAGTTTTGGAGGTCTCTAAAGGGCAAAATATCAGATATTAAAATAAAATCAGTGAAAGACAGGAAAAGAGAAATTCAAAATGCTGAAAAATTATAAAGATTTATTAATATGGCATTTTGTTAATCCAGGGAGGACATCTCTATTAAGAGACAGTAATATTCAAGGGTGTTGTAAACCTATTTCCCAGGATGAGGTCTCATTTGTAGTCTTAGACAGAAATTATTCTTCCCATGTCTTAAAAAAGCAGGAAAAAAGCTTTCACTCAGCATGGTTTCAAGTTACACAAGCACAACACAGCGGAGACTGCTGCCTCTTGGTGCCTTCTGTGTTGGTGTAAGTTAGCTCAAAGATGGCTTTATTTTTTAGAGAAATATTTTACAGACTGTTAATTCAGAAAGCGGATTACTGCCTTTGGGTATTTTGTGAAAAAATAAAATAGAAAACAACTGAGTTATTTCATTTATTATAGCTGTTGCTGTGCATGGACAATCATTTATTTTTCTCCCATAATATATTAGGCTACTTTGCACTAGAACTTCCTAAAGCAGCTTCACTAACATAGTTGGGACTAAGCCCCTTAGAGCCTGTCCTTTCAATTATCTGTGGAGTTAGAAACACTTACACAAATGATCATAATGAGCTGGGTTTGAAAGAGACTGTAGAGGTGTAAGGTATTTATACTGAGGCTTGGAACAGCTATGGTGGAGGTATGTATTGTGCCAGGTCATACAATAAATTCTTTTTAATTTAAAAGTTATGTTTAAAAAAAAGGTGGAAGCAGAGCTGGGAATTGAACGGGGAAGAACTGAAAATGTCCGAGTTCTGCCTTTATCACTGGCATAGCCCTGTCATCTTTACACAGTAACTTAACCTTACTTAACTGTATTTTAAGACTTCATTGTATTTTAACTTTTTCCCGGCTTGCTGTTATGCTGAAGATAGTTGACATCTACTCTGACTTCAATAATAAACTGTTGATTTTTTTAATATAGAACGTATTTTTTTTCCCATATTTGTAGACAACCATCCCCAAACATGATGCATGCTTGTTGCACCACACCTCGGAAATGCTGTGTGGCTGAGTTAATGTTTGTAAAGCACTTCTGAACCTCAAAAAAGAGCACATTCACAAAGCATATTGTAATAAGGATAGATGTTGAAGTTCCATAAAAGCTGCAGCAACAGCACAAAGCAAAACCAGGCAAAAGTCATGACTGATATCTGACCCTCATTCATGTATCTCCAAATGTCACCAATGTTTAAGATTGGTATTGGATGAGTTACCAAGAGGGGAACCACAGCACAGTGGTAGGAGAAATAGGACAGCTCTTATGCCAGCATATCTGCATTTCCAATCTATTTGATAGCTGGAGGACTCCATTTAAGGTCTGCACATTTGTTGGCAGACACAGATGTAAATGGCTTGCAGGTACAGCTCCTGGAAAATATCATGACTGCAAAGAACAAGTCCCACTGTGAGTGTGTTGCATGGCTCCATTCAGCTCTGCCTCTAGCAGCAGGGTGGCACCAAAACCAGATCTGCCCTGAGGTTTCTGACTCTCAGCTTCAGTAACACAGTGCATACAGGCACAGTTAAACACAAAACTGGGGTCTCTGTGTACAGCTGGGTCAGGACACTGCTACACCGGTTTGCTTTTAACTTATGACACATAGCATATGCCTGTTTGTGCGTGGAATCTGTTTGTCACATGGCATGAGAAAGGCTTTTAAACCATTCACAGGATGTTTGACACGTTCAGAAATTCCCTTCTGTGTCAAAATAATAAAGTGGAGAAGTCCTCAGGATAAATAGAAAAAGCCAGAATATATGTAGTTGTATACACTGACTAGCCCCCCAGAATGCACATGTAAAACAAGGCTTGTAAATGCAAAATTAATCTTAAGTAAAAAAAAAAAGTTTTGTGAAAAAAATTAGAGGCGTATTTGATAGGAGGTCAGAGTATTGTTGCCTGAAGTAGAATGATATTTATAGACCAAAATGTGCAAAACTAGAACATTGTTTTGTCAAGTACAAATTAAGCTAATGTACC
>VYZT01065962.1:0-11588 GCA_013400735.1 Pomatostomus ruficeps | reverse complement strand
CCTTGTCCAAATCATTGATAAAGATGTCACACAAGGACTGACCCTAATACTGACTACAGCAGCAATGTCTTTCTGCAGCCAGACCTCTTGGAACATGGACCTGGAAGCCTCCCAGTCCTCTTCAGACCTTTCTTAGGCAATGTGTGATCGTGCTTTTGGAGGCAGCTGAATTATATGGCTGTTTCTGAAGTTCCACACAAGCAAGCCCAGGATGGTACTCTGGTTCCAGAAATAACCAGACAGGGTAGTCGCTGCAGCCTTTGGTCTAGTTCCTCTCAAAAAGAGTTTTTTGCCTGACTGAAAATTATCTGTCAAGAAAAAGGAGGGGTGAGTGCAGCTGGAGATAGAGCAAGCTCAGCTTCTTAGAATGTAAAGGGGTGTTTTTAAAGGGCTTTGGCAATTGTGAAGTATTTGCTGCCATAACCGTAGGACCTACCCCCAGCCAGCAGAGCCTGTGCTCTCAGGGTAACTTCAGGTGATGTCTGCCTTCCTGGAAGTCCGTACACAAGGTTCATCAGAGTCCAGATAGTGCAACCCAGATACACAGAGTCTTCATCTACTTCACTCTTCAGGAACCTTGTCACCACCATTTATTGGTCAGAGACTCATTTTCTACACATTCACACCACATACAGCCTCACTAAATATACACAAAGTCTGGGGCAAAGGTTTCAAGCACAGAAATTGCTGTCATGGTAGTTCTCGTGTATCTCTTTGGTGTTTTAAAAGACTTCAGTGCTGAATTGAGCCCCAATTAAAAATACATAAATAAATGTGATGGTCCATAAGTAACGATTCAATGCTTCACCTAATCACATGCTTTTATGCAGTCATCATCTCTGCAAAGTCAAGGAGCAAAGCTTGGAGAGCAAAGTCTTGCCTTCAGGCATTTTAAATATTCACATTTCTGAGTCAATGGTCTGAAGGCTGAAGGAACAAAAGAGCGGATCCATCATAGCAAACACACAAAATAATCTTTACTATCCAAAACAGTATTGGTGTAGTAACCACACACTGGACTTAAAGAAACATCGTATGCACTTTCACGTATTATGTTGCTCAGATGTGTGTAACTGCCGATCATAGCTAAAAGAAGCCAGGCAGGCTTTCAGAGACATGCTAAAGATTAAGAACATGCAACAAGCCAACTCCCCCACACAAGCTCTCATCATAATCATTCTCTGTAACAGGATACAACCACTAAGAGAAAAAGACACAAAACAGAACCACCACACACCCCCGTTTTCCCTCCAAATCTACCATTAAGCTCAAGCTTCAAAGTGAGCCTTATTTAAACCAAACAGACCTTTTAGAACTAAATATAGTGCTAGTACAACATCGTACAATATAGTACAAAATCCCCAAATATAGAATATTTCTATATAGAATATTATAAATTAAATACACATTTGGGGATTTTTTTTTTAAGAAAAAAGCAAGTGCAGCACAGGCAAAAATCTAGTTATTGAAAACTAAAGAATTAATCCTTCAAACACTTAAGGAACTATGTAATATTGTTCATATCAACAGACTTACAATTTATCTGATTTATCTTGTGCTTAAAAACATGCTTGGAATCAGGAGCTGAAATATGTATATGTTGTCACCAGAATATTCCCAAAGACTATAACATATATACAATATTCAGCATATATTTCAGCATTAGAAAATTCAGCCCAACTCTTAGTATTTGTAAATACTTTTCTTAAACACTTTCAGCTTCAAAGGCAGCACAGCATCCCAAGCAACATACAAAGATGCTGCTAAAGAGAGGTATTTGATAGCCATATCACTGCACTATCTATCTAAGACAAAACATCAGTTTTACTGATGACTAATGTTTTACTATGAGCAACCTGCAGACAGGGAAGACTCAGAGACAACATGCAAAACAACAGAGAAAAGGAAATACTCTGAAACTGCAGAAAGAACCACTCTTCCCAAGGAGGAAAGCTCATGAGGAGTTGCCAGCAAGCACTGACAACCCAGCAGCCAGGAAAGCCACAGCATGACAAAGTGTTATTCTTTCCACCCAGTGCCAGAGAAAGCACTGCTTTGCTAGTCCCACATTCTCCTGTTCTGGCAACAAGCAAGCATGGACCTGATTAAATAGCATCTCTTTTGCAATAATTGCTAACGTGGTCCAATTTTGGCAGGGTGGATAAAGAGAGGAGGAGCAGCGTGTCACACAACTTTTAGAAGACCCCATAAAACCTGAGCAATCCCTTCCACCAAAATGAAGAAGGAGAGAGGTGACAAACCCAGAAATGGCAGCAAGCAGCAGATTTGCTCCATGGAACCTGATCTGCCCTTAGAGGTGCCAATGGAAGGTGCAGCAGCCTCTGTCCCTCGCTGGATTATTGTCATCTTCAAAGATCTTCCTTAGCTGGCTCAAAGCCCAGTGGAAATTGTGATGTGTGGAGGCATTTCCCCAAAGGGAGAGACAAGAGCACCATGGAGACCCAGCACTGTCCCTGATCTCTTGCCCTAGGCAAACCTGCAGCCCCTGGAGATCAGACCATCTCCGAGCTCCACTCAGGTGCTAAACCAGGACCGAAACACCTCAAACACAAACTCAAACTCAAACTAATGATGTAGCAGCACCGAGAAACTGTGTGGCAATAGCATTTTTATCAGCAGCCTCAAAATGAGCTGGGCTGACACCTCCAATGCCAGCCTCATGAGGGCAAGGTCCTCTTCTGTCTGTCTTCACCTACTTTTCTTCCATTAATTCTACAAAAACATGCAAGACTCCCTCCAGATTACTGCATTTCCTCATATTTTAGCTGACAGTTTAGATGATAGCCAGGGCAGGAGCCATCCCATCCTACAGCTGTGCTGCATGGAGAGAGGCAGAGACACACCACAATCCAAACTTCACCCTTGAAATGATTTCATAGGAGAATGTGCTGAATGAGACTATGAAAGACAAATCAGAAATTATAATTACAAATTACAATTAGAACAGTGATCTTATTTCCTGGAAAAGGGTATTCTTCTTTATTTCTCTTTTTTATTTTACTAGAGCACCAGAGCCCTTGTACGAACTGTTGTTACAAAGCATAGAAACTCATTCAATTATCTTCATATCATCTGGAAAACAACAACACAACGGTCTTGTAACTCTGAGCTTTTTCAGGTGAACCAATTTGGTATCACAGCATTTATTTAACATATTATAGTACAATAGTTTGTAACTTTGGTTTCACTTTCTTTGTTCTGTCCCATGATGAAACACTGGGTAAGAACGTATATGTCAGCATGGCACTTTGTTTCTAAAAGCTGATTAAAAATGCATTCTTTAAAAAGGAAGTATATGGAAGTGACTCTGGAGGCCTAGATTTTAAGCTTCTTTCATTTTTTTTGACATCTGTTTGCTGAGCGCATATAATTTCTCCCTTCAATTATTTAAATGTCCCAGTGCTTTCTTCATAAAAGGAAAACTGAAGCCAGATGCCCAGCCTCAAGATGGAAAACCTTAAAAATACAATAAAGCAGAGTTAGTAAAAAATTAGAATTCTCATCCACTGGGAAACCCCAGTATTTTAAAGAGACATATTCACTGGAATATCAGATTTAAACCCCTGTAGAGTTATGAAAGTTCCAGAGAACTATAATAAGAAGTGTCAAAATATTTTCTTTTCTTTTACCTTTTTCTGTACTTTCAGCCTTAAAAATCTGAAGAGTTTGGGTGTCTGATACTGTTCTTGCAGACAAGGCTGATGACCACATATCCTCATCCTGCCGGTCCTTGCCCTGATGTAAAAAGCCCAATGTACATTGCAGGAGCCAAGCCTGAAAAGGGGATGCTGCCCCTTGAGAGGAACAATGTCCCACAGGAATTGCCACTGCAGCCTTTCCCACAAGGAATAGCTAATTTATGGACTCTTTATTCCCCACAGACAAAACACACAGATGGAAATTTTGCCCTGCTTCTACAGAAAGCCTAAAAGTGCAAACCGTAACAGGAATCCATTAAGGAAAGAAGCAGAATTAAATGGGATTTCTTAAAACCATAATCTGCCAAGAGATATTTTGGATTACTTTATTTATAATAGACTTGATACACCAGGTAATAGTATTTCTCAAGTTAAAAATTAAGCCCTTGTTTAACCCATCTCAGCTACTCATCCCTGGCATTTCCAGCCATGCAGTTCTCCTGGGGATAGGCACGTTGCTCACAACTTCTCTTCCTACATTGGAACACTGCATTTTTACATTTGCATTTTGAAACTGCTAATTTTTAGTTGGAAATTATTGTACTTAGGGGAAAAAAAAAAAAAAAAGATGCATGCAAGCTATCTGGAGTGTCATATGAGAGGGATAAATATAAAGCAGAGCCGTTTCCAAAGCAGAAGTACAACACTTGGAGAGGAAGAGAGAAGAAAATGCTGAAAACAAGGTTGCTCAGATAAATTATGTTGCAGTTCATAATTTTAAGATGGATAGAGATGTGTGAGGTTTAGTTTCTTCCTCATTATCCATGTGGCCACAGCTCATTAGGGCACCAACTCATCCCACAGGCCTTAACCAGCCCCTCGGGGCAGCAGGGACTTGCAGGAGTGGAAACTCCTTCCCTCAGACCTCAGCTTGGGAGTGCAGGACAACAAACAAGGGACTACAGCTTGGTCACAACCTAGAGCAGCTCCAGGAGATTCAGGTAAAATCACTGAAATGCACCTTAATGAAGATCAAGTGAGTGGTCACTGGTCTGCCTCTGCTTCAGACACCTCAGGAGTGTGAGCTGTGATGCTAATCTTTGAATTTAAGGTAGTAAAGACTTTGGAGAGCAGAGATTTCTTTAAGAGAGCAGACAGAAATCCAGCCAGGCTGCCCTTTTCAACAGGCATGCAGTGAATCAAGCGCAGAACCATGCCCTCAGAGAGACATTTTCCTTTCTTCTTCCAGCAAAGAAACCCCAGTATTACCCTCTCTCCCTCTCTCTCTCTCTCTCTCTCTCTCACACACACACACCCCCCCAGACACTGTCTTTCCAGACATCTTTTCCCTTCTCTGCCCTCTTCCACCCTCTCTTCCTATCATCATTACTTTGGGATGCTGCAATCAAAACCTATCCTGCTCCACTTTCCATGACCCAAGAGCCTCACCAGTTTGAACCACAGCAGTGGTTTGGGAGGCTGAAGGCAGGATTTTCAACCCGCACAAAGGGCATTTAGAAACCAATCTCCTCACACTAAAAGCAATGGTTTCTAAAATCATAAGCAGCCTCAGCAAACTTCAGACTTACTTTGCAAGTCACTAGAGTAGAAACAAACCTCATCTGGCACCAAGAAGCAATTTTTTGTTTCTTGGAAGCTACACAAAACATTTATTGTCATGAGAGTAGTGAGAAAGTAGAAATTCAAAATCTGACAATCTAGTTAGGAAAAAAAGTTGAGAGCCCAAGCCACTCATCACAGCTGAACAAGCTCCTTGCTGCATGTTTGGGAATGCACAATGTCCTCATATGCTCTTTAATCCCAAGGATTCAGAGAGTAGCTGGTCTGGGGCAGGACCCCTTCCACTGTCCCAGGGAATCAGCCAGGCTGGGGACCCGGCCACAGAGGCATGAGTGCTTGTGAACGGGAAGGTGCAGGACCATGCCCTGGCAGTGAGCAGGGCAGGAGCCCCACAATAGCCTGACTTTGATTTGACTTCTCATTAGTTGTCAGAGGCCATCACTGACCCCCAGTTACCACAGCTCTGCTGACCTGTATGAATTGTTACCTGGTGCAAACTCCACAGTGTGCCTGAGCCTGAACTTCCCTCCAAACACAATATAAGGGCTTACTGTCAAGTCACCTCTAATTTTCATTGCCTGCTACAAACTAGGTTTCATGCAGTGCTGTGAACTGTCTCTTGGGGATATTAAGTTTCAAGGTCTCACTAATCAGCTTTCCACTGAATAATCAGTTTAAAAAAAAATCTTTCATTTTACATACATATATACCACTTGTTGAACGAGAGTGACTCAACAGTGCAAGGAAATATCTTATTCACAGTTCTGTGCAAACATGTACAACCAGGTGCTGAAGAGTATGGAGACCTCAAAAGTCATCTCCGTCTTGGAGATAAGAGATATCTTGCGCACTTATAAATAGAAAAATCTTCCCGAAGCACCTAATAGAGAGCTTTTGTTCACACCCTAGTGAACTATAAAGTCTTACAAAGCCAAAAAATAAACACTGTTTTAACATCATAGAAAGCACTTACTTTTTGAAGCTTATGACCTGCTTAGGGTCAGGGTGTTCCAGTGCAGCTGTGAAAGTGTTCTCACGATTACTACACGTCTTCTTGGACTTACATTCAGCAGAAAATTATAAAATTAATCTCAAGACCTGCCAGCTTTAGACTACCCATTCTCTGAAGAGCCCTTAGGCAGAGAACTTGCTCCTAAGAAACCCAAAGGTCTGGAAAAAAATCAAAGCGACTTTTTGCAGCCATGGGGATCTGGACCTTATTCTGCTCTGGTTGTACATAATTTTTTAATGTCAAATATTCTTTGCATTAACATGCTTTTCTGTCTTGGGCAAGGACAAAGGAAGGTAAGACTTCTGCTTTCTTCATTTTAACCTAGTATAACCATCTTCGAAGGCTTTCTGTGAGTTCTGTCACAGAAAGCACACTAACCTGGTTTAGAAAGCATCTCAATGGGCCTCTGCTCAACCTTCCTGCTTGAAATAGTGTTGGATAGAGATGGTTCATCCCTACAGATTCCTGCAAAACAATCTCCAGTGGTGTGGATTCCCCAGCCTCTCTAGCTAAGTGACCCCAATGCTTACGGTCAGAATTTACTTCTCTAATGTATGAATTATCCCTCCTTTGCTGCAAGCTTATGTCCATGGTCCATTTTTCATCTGGTGTTAGAAGGGGAGGGGGCATGAGAGGTTGTGTCTTTCTCATCTTTAAAATTCTTGGAAAATCACAGGCACAGAACAAAGGAGAGAGAGGACCAAAAGATACAGACTGAGCAGAATTTCTGTGTTAGTTGTATTCTCACATTAGACAAATTTGTCATTTTTATTTTATTCTAAATGCTAATGTGTGGCAACACCAGCTGCCAATTTAGAGAGACATACTTGGCATGCCAAGATTTATGTCAAAAAGCTTTGCATCCCTTACTTAATTCTCCTGATAGTCACCAACCCTTCCAGAAAGACAGATTTACTTGGCACTCTTTAAAAAACACTTACTTGATGAATGATGCTACCTCAAATCATGAGCCTCCCAAACTCAAAGCTCTTTGTCTAATGAAAACTATTACTGCTTTTTAATAAGTTCTTCAACATTTAAAAATAGCACTCCTAATTTCCTGCTCCACCGAGCACCACTTTGACTTCAAGTCAAATTATTCACAACCTCTTCTCCACCAGCCCTGGGGGATACAAGGCTTGCATTTTGGGGCTAAGTACTTCTTTCAACAGCTGTGAGAAGCTCTCTGAAGCAGGAAAGAGCAACTCACTCCTAACAGTATCAGACATCAAAGCTAAGCCACTCTTTTTTTCCTTCTATTTTAACCCAAATGTTGTAGAGTAACAAGCAGCAACACCAGCAGGATTTCTTTGAAGCAACTTATACTCAACTAAATTATATTGTGGGAGAGCAATAGCCCATGAAAGAGACAACATTACCACGCAAGCAAGCTTTAGCAGTTTTAGCTTGCTCTAGTTCTCACCAGGCATATTTCTCTCAGGAAACACCAGAGGCATAATACTCACAACACAAACCCAAACAGAAGTGTGTTACTGTGCCACAGTGTCAGAAACCTTAGTACTGATATTTAAAGCAGCTGTTTCATCTACAAAACCCATATGTGGGTGCTGCACAGAGCCCTATGGAGAACAACAAATCTCTTTGCACAGGTGTCATCCCAAGATGCAGGCATGCAAAGCTCCAGGGACTCACAGAGCCTTCACATGCGTGGAAACTTCACCCTTCACTCCAGCAGCAGCAAAATCAGGACCAAGGGGACTCAGGGGGCACAAATATCACCAAAAAAAATGATCTGTATTTTCTGTTGTCTTGTCCTTCCTCAGAAGTTATCACTAAATACTTCTTCCACTGCTTCTGGAGTTTTGTCAGACCTCCAAACCCACTAAATTTCTTTACATGTTTTTGTAATTCACTTTTTGAGTTACTTTGTTTTTTCTTGTTGACAGTTCAAGCATTTCAGATATTCTTACAGGTAAATGAGTCTCCTAAAAGTCTGGTCCTTTCCCAAACTGCCTGACTTCCTGGAAAACTGACATTCCGCATATATTTTTACAAACCTCCCTGTTAATTGCTTCATTATAACATCCTTATGTGATTATATTTTTGTCTGTAAGACACAAAAAGAAACAGTGCACCCTAGTGTGACCTACTTTTCTGTAAAACTAGAAGAAGAAATGTTTTTAACAAACACGGGAGATAAATTCTGCACAGTATCTGACTTTTTAAGGTCAAACAGAATTTTTCTAGGGACTTGAAGGAAAACACTGTTTTTCCTGAAGAAATGCTGTAACTGAGGGCTTGGTCAAATGGTCAGTGAGAGCTTCTCAGCTTTCTCCTAATGGTCACCTTATATTATTTTTGATTCTGCAGTCTATGCAATAGGAGAAAAAACAGTCAAGTACAAACTGTCTGAATTTTGGGAGTCAGTTATCCAACATCTCTGATGAGACTTTGTGCCCTGATACTGTGGGTCTGTGAAACAAATACCAGCAAGTTCCTCCTCTGCAAAATTTTTATTTGGGCTATTGACCCATTGAGTTCATGCAAACTGCTCTTTTCCTGAGCATGCAAGCTGTGCATCTAGAGGGGAAAAAATAAAAAATCCAAAGCCAACTCCTAGTTTTCCATGTGGATAAAACTCTAGCTGGCTCCAAGAGACCTACTTGTAAAGGTTGTAATGCAAAGGCAAAACAACATTCAGAAGACTCTGCAGGAAGAAGGAACGTGAACACAATGGGAACACATACTCATAAAACATGAAAAGGTCCATTTGCAGGATATAATGCTTGACCTTCAAAATACATTAAAAAGTCCATTAGAAGCTTTGAATCCAAAAGTTTAAAAAAAAGTTACTCCATTACATTGAACTGTAGTGTTTGTCCAAATCTCCCAGCAAACTCAATTGCAGCTTCTCCTTAATTTTCCCATTTGCAAACAGAGACAACCTTTTTTCCACATGTGCACGTGACTTTCCTGTGCTAAAACCAGAAGTTTTATAGAAACTCATTTCAAGCATGAGATGAGTTTCTATAAAAGAAATAGGGCACAAGGATGCCATGCCTAGCACATGGCAGCTCTTGCCTTCATTCTCTGTGTTACAAACCTTCCCCAAAGACTACTTTTGCTATAAACCATCTTGCTGGACACAGATTGATGGAAAAAAACCAAATAAAAACCTGATAATATTTTCCTTCCGATTTTTTGACACTGTGTGTAAGTGTATATATGCTTTTACATGTACACAGAGAAACCAGACACAGGACAACCTATTCTCCTATATAAAAGCTATTAAAAGAGCTAACAATTCCAAAATAAGGCAAAAATTGTGAGTGTAGAGACATTTTTTTTTTCACTAGGCCTTCTTGGGAAATGATTTGTGATATTGATAACAGGTATATGAATTCCTTAAGTAAACATCATGCTCTCTATCTTTTTGTGCTAACATTGCCTTGGCCTTACTATATATGCAGAAGGATCTGGACTTTGGCCAAAGGGCATTTTTGTACTGCCTTTAACCAGAACTTTCTGAAATCAATAGCATCCATACGCTCCAGTGCACCCAGCTTGCTTCTCCAGGGACAGGAAAGAGGCCCAGTTTAACATACATGTAATTCAATTAAGAGCTACACAGCATTAGCCTTTAGTAAATTTTAACCTCCTCTCCATGCATCATTTAATAACCCACCATTAATTAAACACAGTTATTAAACTAGCATGTTTTCAATTACTGTATTTTCAATGAATGAACAAAAGCTATTTATGGGGGCCCAACCAAACGGCGCCTGTTCCTTCACAGCGCAGGAGTGAGCGCGGATGCCTGGAGCCAGCTGGCATTTTGACAGCACAAACAGCAGTCCGCAGACACACAGAGGCAGGTTGGCACAAATATCTTCTGCTCAGAAGGAAACACCGCACCGGAATACTTTAAATTCCTGCTTTGAATGTTTACTGCTGGAAAACACACCACTGCCAGGTGCCTGCATACCCAGAGGACCCAGCAATCCCAGCTCACCAGTGCAGCCCTGCTGCAGATCCAACAGGTTGCAATCCATTGTCTTTGTGAGTGCCTTTGAAACAGCTTGGCACAAAGTGCCATTAGATACCAGGAAATATTAATACCGGTGTTACCACCACCTTCAAACATGTGTCTCTCATCAGACAACCCTCTGGAAAGAATCTCCCCTGAGTGGAAAGGCATGCTTACAGATGGCTGACTGACAACTTCTCTGTGCAACCGGTGGCATGATGTCATGAAACACACAAGCCTGCAGAAGTGGACAGGGATACAGGATGTGCAGCCCACATCTTCCCACTAAATCACATTCTGCACCTTCAGGTAAAAAGATTAAGGTTCTTCAGATGAGGCAGCATAGGACTGACACTGCATGAGGTCTAAGGCAGCTGCAATGCCCCGATTACCCACAGGCCTTTCATCATGCATTATAAAATTCAAACAAGCTAGCCAAGTGACAGCAAAGGCAGGGAAACAAAGGATTTCTAACTTACACCACTAATCCAGAAATGTGTAGCAAATGCATGAAAGCTCAAGCACAGATTTGAATTTTAAAATAAAAGAGGAAAAAAAGGAGTCTTGCCTGTCTTTACAAAAATAAAATGCTAAATGTTCATGCATGTGGTTTGTCATTCATGTGTAAATAAATATATGACCTAACTCTCCTACATTGTTCTATCTGGGAATGTTTTTAGCATAACTGGAACAATGGGAAAGTTAGTTTTGACTTAGTTCACAAAATCAGCAAAGAAATTGACAGTCTTTCTCCTAGAAATATAGTGAATAGGGCATCTCAAGAAGCAATATGACATATTTGTTACAATGGTTTCAAATCTCTCACACAGAGAGTATCATACCCTGGCCACTTGTCTTTTGGATAGTTTCCATTAACATTTTCTATTTCATATCAGATACCTGTGATGTTTCGCACAGAGGGCTCTGCAAGGCAGGTGAGGGCAGGACCTGGGCAGCAGCTCCCTGCTGCACCAAACACTGAGGCACAGTAGAGAAGAGGACCTTCAACACTGAAAAAACCACCATAATTCTGTCCACTTGGGTGATAATATCCTCAGAGTGGGAGAGACCTTGCATGAAAAAGAGGGAACTGGGTGAACAGTCTCGTCACATGGTCAGTGGGCAGGAAGTGCTGATACTGAATGGTGATGCGCCTGCAGATCCTGCACCCTGAATGCAGGAGGGTGGTTTAGCAAACTGAGAGGCAACCCTTGTCACAAGTCACATCTTGCGATGGATAAACAGAGTGGTGTCCCTCAGGGGCCTGTACTAGGACCAGGACTATTTAATACCTTCAGCAGCAGCATGGATAGTGGGGATCAGCTGCACCCTCAGCAAGTTTTCAGGT
>VYZT01065956.1:0-15502 GCA_013400735.1 Pomatostomus ruficeps | reverse complement strand
TTGTCAGGCATGATTTGCCTTTACTGAAGGCATATTGGCAGTCACCAATTACCTCATTATTTACCATGAGCCTTTGCACAGTTTCCAAAAGGACCTGCTCGAGAATCTTGCCAGGCACTGAGGTAAGACTGACTGGCCTGTAGTTCCCTGGGTCTTCCTCATTTCCCTTTTTAAAAATGAAGGTTATGTTCCCCCTTTTCCAGTCAGTGGGAATTTCACCAGAGTGCCATCACTTCTTAAGTATGATGGATAGTGCCATAGTCACTTCCTTGGCTACTTCCCTCAGGACCATGGATGTATCATATTAAATGTGAAACATTAGTGTTCCTATAATTTAGGTCATGAAATAAAAATGCCACCAAGTTTGTTACTTTAGGTTTTAATAATAATTTTCTATTACATGAAATAGTTTCATTACCACAACCTACCAGCGGTCAACGATGTCAACTCAGAAAAAATGTTTCACACTCGAAAAAAATGGCACACAAAACTTACAACTTCATTATGCATTTTAATAACTGGAAGTCATTCAATTCTGATTTTTATACAACCAATTATATATTAACATGTACACATACTCAATTCCAGTCACAGTGTATATATATTTTTGGATCTGCAGCAATATAAAATGAGTTCTACCTGTATATACATGTGCAAGTCTGAGTAAGTCCTGAGTCATTTTAAAGTACTATTATTTAACTCCTGCAAATTTTAACTGATGCAAATAAACCTCAGGTTTTGCAACTATTGTGAAGAAGCTATTTAAAAACCAATATATAGCACTTTGCATCAGTTTTATGCATAGCTATGAGTTCTGTACAGTGCAGAGTTCCCATTTACAGTCTGAATGATTACAAAATCTGAAAAGATGATGACCATGTTCTTCGGTAACTATTGCTTCCTTTGCTTCTTTTTTAATGGTGAGTGATTCGTTCTGCCTCCAAACAACCAAGCGTGGAAGACTGACAGGGTTTAAATTATATTCTTTCTGCTGCATATATTTTTGTAAGCATTCAAGTTGCACAGGCCCTTTAATTCTTCTGAGAAAAACTATACAATTACACAGTCAAATAGTTAAACTGTGTATCTGGAAGGGAAGGGAAAGAAAATGAAACAACAGTGGAGTATGAGCATTACCTTAAACATGACACTATGCTATAAAGAAACCAAAGAGGAGCTGTTATTTAAGGAACAGCTTGGACAGAAACCAAAAGGCTGTTCAGAAACTCCCTGTCAGCATTACACACTACCATGGTAAACATGAGATGCTCTCGAACAGCCAGAACAGATTATCTGAGCAAATGGGAAGGAAGCACTGCTGCCAAGGAGGGGATCCAAACTCATCATGACAGTCAGAATCTTTGTACAGTATTAGCAGAACAACTTACACAAAAATGTCTGTACGCCCCATGCCAGGAGAATGCAGTCACTAACTTGAGAGTGGTAAAGGACACAGGTTACCGTGTGGGCGTAGATGTCTTTAATTGGCACTGTTCGGATGCAACTTTCCGGGTGTGGAGGAGACATTTTTTTCTGTCTCTCACTCCTCTCACACCACAAAAGTGAAGGCACCACTCCAACCATACTCCTCCAGCAGAAGGATCCTGGTCCAAACCTTAGCTGGTCCCATGGCTGCTATAGTCAAAAACGCCTTTCCTGAAGAAGGGTGAGAATTCGCAGATGGTGTATTTTGACAGTGTTAGCCCCACTTTATCAATGTGCAGTGGAGATGATGGAGATTTCAGCATTGCAGAAAAAAAGCTCCTGAGGTATTTCTGTGGAACAAAACATAACATTTCCTAAGGTTTACTTAATCAAAATGATTACAACCACTTTGAAAAATTAAATGAACAGCAAAAAACCCCAAACAAGATATCCATGGGCTGTGAATAGCCCTTTCAATAACCAACAGCATTTAAATACATTTATAAAACAGTCTACTGAAATGTCTGTATTAAGCTCAGGAAAAGCAGAAAAGAAGTATTTTCCACTTCCTTCCTATGCCCATCTTAGCAACTCCTTTATTCTGTGGTTGTGTGATGCTTCCTGGTTTAGTCTGCAGTCAATGCTTTCTGCTAATCATGACATGCTAACACCGTTGTCTAGCATTACCAAACACTATACCAGGTACACACCTCAAATCCATACTACAGGATTTTCACTACATATGGACACAAAAGGACTTCTAAAATCTTTCCCTCATGAAGCTTTCACCATCCTTGCACTGAATGGGATTTGTTTTGATGAAGGCTATCTGCAGAAAGATTTGCATGAATTCCATACTGTCAGAACCTACCAGCATCTTTTCACTGAGCTGCCCTCAAAATTGATTTTCCTTTTTTTTCCCTTTTTTTTTCCTTTTTATGCTTCCTTCCCTTCTCATAAGTTAACATTCACCACCCACTGTGCAACTCACAGTCACATTTTTACCTAGAGAAATTGGGGGATGTACATTTACAGATAGTTTTCACAAACCTGACAAAGCTCCCATCATCTGTGGGTTCATTTAGAATGACTTAATAACTTATATTTATAGCTTTTGAACAAAACACTCTACGTAAATGGTTTGATCAGATGGGTGCTAAAAATGCATCCAGTGTCACGCAAACATCTGCAAGGGAAATCTCATATGGAGTACATGGATAAACTCCTTTTCTGTACTAGAGACTGATCACAGAAAGAGATAATTTTCAAATCATTCACTAGTCTTGGATTCCATGGGAAATATATTTGCAAGACAGAGAAGAACATTCTCCTCTGAAGAACACAAGATTTAATTATTTGAATGCAGCAGCTTTGAGGTCACGGAAGTGGTCTCTTCAGGAAACTATCTTAATTATTCACTCATTTCTCAAGAAGAATTCCTCCAAACTATTATAACCTGCTATCTGTTTAAGAAACCAGCTGTTTTAATATCACAGAAAGAAGGAAAACAAACAAACAAAAAAAGCAAACAAAAGAAACCCCAAATAGCTGGGACAAATACTATTCTCTTGGCAGAAATGGTGAATTTTCTATTTTATTCAGATCTGCCACAAGTTGTATTAATGTTCACGAAAAAGATTCATTACAAAAATGCCTTCAAGATGAACTCCAATAGACTAAGGGGTAATTTAAAGTGAGAAACAGAGGTCATATCAATATTTTTCATAATTAGTTCTCAAAGGAGGGTTCTTTACAAAAAGTCCCAAACCAGTAATGTCTGAAGGATGCATATCATAGAAAATCAAATGTAAAACATGGCATACTGTTAGAGTTTCAGCACTGTGCTGAGAAGTCACTGCAGTAATTCCAGTTTATGACTACCAAAGGCCCAAAGGTACCAAAATATCTCACTGGACATCATCACAAGACCTACTGCATTCTCCTTGGTATGTATGGCCAGATAATTGACTGTCATACCTTTTCTGTAAAGCCATTACTCATTGCTTTGGCATGATAGCTCTAATGGCAAAGTAAAAAATTCCTCTGCGCTAAGTGTACACTTACATGACACACTAAGAACAGCAGGTACGCTTCTTTTTCACATCTGTGCTCCAGAGCTGATGAGTGAATATCACCGATTATTTAAACACAAAAAAGATCCTTGGGAAAATGGCAACGAGCAGACCCTACCAGCTAATGATGAAATTAATTTTGGATGAAGGTTTCCTGCCATATAGCTTGACATTATGTGCTCTTCAACAACCCCCTGTGAACAAATTAGCCCTCTTATAAAACCCAGATCTGCATTTGCCCTGTTTGCAATGCTGATATGTTAATATAGCCCAGAGCTGCTGTGACCTTGACACAAAGAAACTGTTGTTTCATTGAATACAGGCTGCTCTGCCCAAAGACGCTGGCTGGGAGTGTTCCTCTGTAATGAGGAAACAATGGCTGATGACAGAAGTGCTTGCAGCGATCAAAGAGCTGTGGCAGGGCACTACAGGGGAAGGTTGGTCTGTTCTGTCGGCTGCAATGGACAGTGAAGCGGAAGAAAGTGACAGGAGAAAAAGAAGAGTGCTCCTTACTAATGTATGGAAAGACGTTTCCCAAATTCAGATATGACAAGGAGAGGATGAGCATCACAGCAAGCTGGGAGAGGGGCAGGAGCACATCAACACCAAGTGCCAGAAACGATGAAAAGTTCTTTAAAGATCCAGAAGGTATTCAGCATGGTCTTTGTTACAGCCCAGGAAGCCACTGCAAGCAGCTGGAGTAGGAGCAAGGCTGGATGAAAGGATTTCCTCTGCCAGGACTCAGTGGGCAGGAGAAGAGCTGTTTTCAAATCTTTTGTATTAAAATCCATTTCCAGCAGCACATACAATTTTTCTCTATTTACAGAACTCTCTTGATTGAAAAAAAATTTCTTCGCACAGACTGACAAGCTCAGGATACCTTCATAGGTCCAAATTTTATACAAATTAATGACATGATTTCCTACTGATAGCAACATTGTCCCTGGCGTGCAAAGCACTATCTTATAGTTACTAGGTTTGCAAAATTATCTAGGAAAGAAAAAACTAGTTAACTGGCAAAATATTCTGATACATTTCAATTTATTACTCATTTTTGTTTGTTAGACTCTGGATGTTTGTTCTGGATTATTTAGTCTGGTAATCAGTGTTCTTCCAAATGCACTTTGGAGTTTCATTTTACTAACAGCATTCGACCTGCTACGCTGCTGCTTTGCTGGAAAATATCCTAATGATACATTTGTAAACGTCTCCGTGTGAGGGCACAGGACCATGGCACTGTAACAGAGATGTAAAATGGGCAACTTGCACATCAATCATGTTGGCTAAACATGCACTCAGGAACAGCAGTTTAGAGAATGGAGATTATCTTTGCATGTACAAAACAAGGATAGAAAGCAAGGTTAAAAAAATAATCCAAAACAGGAAAAGCAGTGATGTTTGCCCTCTCTGATAGCAATACAACCTTCAAGCCCTCTAACTTAAAATTTATGACAGCTGTACCTGCAAGGTTTAACTTTGCAAATGAAACAAAACTGGAGAAAGTGATTGAGGCTCAAAGGTTTTTCTTTCTTTACTAGTCTTAGTAGTTTCCCCTCCCTTTTAATTATGTGAATAGCAAAACAGAAGTAATTTAAAAAGCTTATTAAGAATCATTTTAATAGGGTTCACCTTTTTAGCAGTAGGCCACTGTTCTTCTTGTGCTCAGTTCATCAGCACCACAAAGTCATTCTAAGGATTTTTGCACTACTTTGTGATGAGGGGACTTCATAATTTTATACAATTTAATGTAAAGCCATAACTTAATTTAAAGTTATTACAATCAAAAAGCTTTCTGAAATGTGAAAGTCTTCTTATCATCCTTTCAATTGTGGCATATTAAAGAGGAATTCAGTTCAGTGACATTGTTCTCCTAATCCTTTACTAACAGTGATAGCCTCAGAGACCAATAGCAGAGCTTAGCAAGGACTGGATTTTTTCATTAAAATTTGGTTTATTTAAAAACTCATCAACTCCGGTACTTTCAGAAAGTGAAAACACTTTGAGCTTTTGCTTTCATACTGCTATTTCTAGCAATTCCCTCAAAAAAGTCAGTGCTTAAAATACTTTAGAAGTTGCATTTTACAATTACCATTAGAAAAATCACCTGCTAATATATGCCAGAGCTGAAAGCACCAGAAAGTTTAGTAAGATAAACCTTACAAGGCTTTGAGGACTTTTTGAGACAATAGCTACTTTTCTTTGAAACAATACCACCTTTTCAACACCTACATGTCAATGTGACAGTCAAAAGCTTTACCACAAGGTCACAGAAGGTCACTGTGGCAGGACTAATTAACTTGCTCATCTAACTTCTAACATAGGCTCCTCTCTCCCTTTAATATAGATGCTAGTTCCTCTCAGTACCAATCACGTAATTATTCTGTTGACTAGTGCTAAGTGCTGCAGGCTTTAAATCAGATCTTGATTTGAATTATTCATAGAGCAAAGCATACACAGGTATCAGTGCTCTTCTATAGTATACAAATCTGATAACTGAAAAAAACACAAAACCAGACAGATTGAAACATACTCCCTGTGATAAACACGTATTATAGTTTTGCCTTTCGCAAAGTTAACGTTATATTATAATTCACAGCACAGATGCTGTGTGCTGTGCATTATGAGATAATGTTAACGTTTGCAGAAACAGCTATAGTGAAATAATAACTAATGCTTTTATTTTTTAACTAACTGACAATAATTAAAATAACTCAGACACATGTGAAGTAGCTGATGTTGATTTAAAGTACTTGTGGTGAACTTGCAATGACTGACATAGCTAAACTGTGCATGGTCAGGTAACATTTGAGGAACGGGTGTGATGAGGACCCCTGCTGCTGACACCTCAACTATCAACCTGTCACCTGCTGAAACCACGGAACAGGGGGCTGTTGTGAGGAGGGGATACATGACCTTCAAAACCACATCCAAGACTACTGCACATGCTCTAAAAGGGAGGATCAGAGGAGAGACCATGCTAAAATGTTCCTGGAACATGTAAATGAGTTCAAAGAAATGTTTGAATATTTATAATCATTTATGAATATGTATTTGACCAATGCAATTAGACAGGGTATATAAGAAGAGTTGCTATGGTTAGCCAGTGTGCCTCTGGCTGTGGCTATGCACCCAGTGCTGTTACTTTTGCTTTATTGATTTCATTCCCCTATTGTCCTTTATTAAATTTCTAAAAATTCAGTTGAGGACTGGGAGTCATTTTCACACACCCTGACTCTAAAAAAATCACATTATGTTGTAATTAGGTACTTGCAAAGTCAGATCTTCCCAAGAAAGACTCTACCCCAAAGCAAGGAGACAGGCACATGATTTGCTTCCAATCTGTGATCACAAAAATAAGGATCTGTTTAAAAGACAAGGCATGCAAAGGGAGCCTCCTTGAAAGCCCTGTAATTTAAAAGTTATAATAATTTGGCAAGAAGGGGTTAATATTCCCCATTCCGGGAAGGTTCCCACCTTCCTTAGCAGACACCTGTCTTTTAAACCAAGACACTGGGACATAAGGACTGAGTAATGGCTAGCTTAATGCTCTGACAGGTCTCAAAGTAGTTTCAGAACCATTTCTGGATTTATTAAATTTGAGCAAGTAGGGGAAGAATTTGCAGATAGCAAGACTATAGAATATGAGATATCATTGCTTTGGAGGACAGCAGTCCAAAAGGATGGGGGACCATACCAGATGACGATTAGTATCTCCACCTCCACCGATTTCAGATAATTCTCCACTCACCAGACATAACTTGCTTAGAAATATTTTGGTCTTTTTGTGGATTTTTTCTTTTTCTAATAAAGAAAACATGAAGCTACAATTCTTTACCCCAACACCTCGACATATATTGCAAGATATTATAAAGCAGATTTGAGTAAAGTATGGGAGCAGAATAGTATGTGATATACAATATCTCAAGTGATATTTCAGGCCCCTCAAGAAGTATCTAAGGTCACCTCTAGATGTGAACACATTTATCTCCTGCACATATCCTTAGGCCATTCTGTGCGGCTGTGATTTCAGAGTAATGGGAAAAAAACTTACTGCCTGGGAGACTACCTGGTGCCTGAAGGATCTTATTTCTGTGGAAAAACTTGGAGAGAAAACTTCTATAATTATGACAGGATCACCTGGCCCATTATCTTTTGCTGAAAGACCAGGATGGCTGGGTTCTCCTTATAAAAAACCCAATGTAATTAGATGCTGTGAAAGCTGTGCAAAGCTTCCCTGAGGAGCCAAAGTCAACAAGTGCCTTCAGAATGTGTCTGCCCTGGTGCCAGAGACCTTGCTGAAGTCACAGACTATTTGTGTAAGCACTTTTTGGGAGAATAAAGACAGATCCGCATGTTTGAAAATGGCAAGTCACCACTGCAATATTCACATCATATTAAAAGGAGAGGGGAGTTATTTGCTTCAGGTTGCCAGGCATTAATTAGCCTCATGTCTGGATTAACAGAAACCAAGAATAAAGGATTGGATCATTTTAATCAAACACTTCCTGCTCACTTTGATTAGGCCTAATCAGAAGCAAGGCTGTTTACAGGTAATGCCTAGTAGACAGCAAATAAATAAATAAATAAATAAATGGAGAACATCCCAGTCAGTATCATCTTACCCTGTGTTTGCATGTCTTACAAGTCTACATGCAACTCCAACACCCACACCAATTTTCATCTAAAGCAAATTCTACATTGCAAGCTTTCTTTAACAGAAATAATGCACGTATGGTATATTATGGTAGGTCACTTTTTAAAAAATTTACTAGCAAATATCTTGTCAACTTGACTATCACACACAGTCAACCTCTTAACTTGTTAGACTGAAGCTGTTAGCTAAGAAGCTACATGGGAAGAGATGAGACTGAAAGCTCCTACCAAAATGCAATGTAGCTCTGTTCTGGAGTAACCTATGTTATTGTATTCCCTATCTACCTGTGCCTCCCCCAGATTCTTACTGTATCGATAAGACCCTGCAAATGAGAACCATGTGTGTGGAAGGGTTGTTATCATGAGTGCTTTTAAAATTCTCTTAGGCAGCTTCCAGTTCTTTTGCCACGGGGTATTCGTTTTGTGGGCCGCTTGATCTTTGTTCAGGCAAAGGCTTTCCTTCCCTTTTTGGGTTCTCTTTTCAGGTTTTTTTTCCTTGACTCAGAGAGTTAGACATTTTGAGCTGCCTTGGGGCAAATTCCACAGGCACTCACCTGGGCAGCCCCACTCCAGTCCAAGCTGCTTCAACTCGTCAATGGCACCTGGCCAAAGAGAGAGGACCACAAGTCACCCTGGCCCAGACGCCCTGCCTCGCCTCGCCTGTCCCCTTGTCTCTTGCCACAAGGAATGTGAAATCCCTCTGCAAGTTCTAGCCCTTGATATGGAGAATACCAGTAGGACCTCCAGTTGTCAGAGAGATAAGGAGAGCAGGGACTAGCATGGGAGGAACACTGACATCACCTTTCCCTTTGTCCTTTCGAACCATGCGCTTGGCTGCAGAGTGCCATCTCGGGGGATGGGGGATATGCCCAGCATTTTTGGGTCTCTCTTCATTCTGGGAGGGGGTCCAGAAGATTCAGCAATTTTGTATGTAGCAGTTGTTTACTGTTATTTTTTGCCTCTTATTGTTCTGCTTGTTAGCAAACTGTTATTTCTTCACTTATCGAATAGTATCTTGTTCCTTATTGGTGGGAAGGGATTGTTTGAACCCTTAAGGGGCGACAACTCTTTCCAGAGTGTTGTCCTATAAAACTCTCTCAAACCAAGATAAATTTGGTGCCCAACTTAACAGGGTAAAGAGAGAAAGTGAAAAAATAACATTCTTGTTCCAAAGAACTTGTATTGGGTACAACACTCACTGATCACCATGCTGCCTGCTTTAATAATGGCTTTCTGGCACTGCGGTATGTATACTTATCCCTAGATACTGACAATTCTTCCCCGGGTATATATCTTTTTCACATCGGGGACATGAACCAGGATTGCTGTGTTGATATACTCTGTGATAATAATGTATGAAAAGATAACATCAGAGGCCAAGAGAGTTAGTTGGGATGTGTATTCTCTGTTCTTTTCCTGTCCCAGTCTCAGCTGCCGCTTTTGGGGATTTATTAATAATCACACTGAGCCATTTGGGGGAAATGTAGGGGATAATTTTTCCCAGCCTTTTACCTCCTTCTCTCCCTTCAGGTCTGGCATGTCACATTTTGAGAATGTTCAGTAGCTTCTGGATGTTAAAGACAGCACATTTTTGGTTTTAATTCTGTTAACTCTCCTTTATATGGCCTACAGCATGTTTAGAATCAGAGCTGAGATTTCCAGAAAGGTGGTCCAGAGATCCACCCCAGTGATGGAAAATTCTGAGGGGTGTGGGATGTGAGAGCATGTAGGCTAAGCCCTGAAGGAATTCTCTGCCCTGATAGTTTGGAACTTTCCCCCTGAACAAATTCAGAATCCAGCTGAGGTGAAGAAATACCTGAAAAAAATTGTAATGACAGATCTAAAGAGAAGGTTATTGCAATGTGCTGGGCCCTGGTTAATGCTTATTGCACAATGCTCGCACAGCAGCAGGTACAGCCAGAGGGGCAGGAGAACAAATCAGCAGACACCCTGGTCACTCAGGCTGCAGTGAAACCAGAGGGGCAGCCTAAGCCAATGGCAATTGCCCCTGTCCACAGAAGGAAAACTAAAACCAAATCCATTTGCCCAGTGAATGACGATGGGGAGCCAGGACCCTCAAAGCCAGCAGAGGAATCAGAAACAGAAATAATCACTGAGTCTTTGTCCTTAGAAAGTCTTCACAATCTGAGAAAAGATCTCACCTGATGGCCTGACGAGTCTCTATTAAGTGGTTGATCCAAGTCATCGCAGGCGATGATACTATTTTGGACAGCTCTGAAGCAAGGCACTTGGGATCCCTGTCATATGATGTGGGTGTGGATCAGGGAATTGCAGGGAGGCCTGAACTTCTCAGCCTCTGGACACAGCTTTTAGCAAGTGTGAAGGAGGGATACCTTTGCCCAGAAGATCTCCAGCTGCAGCAAGGCCTTTGGAAGACCACAGAGCAAGGAACCCAATACTTGCAAGAACTCATTGTGATAGAGATCCTTCTATCAGATGACAACAAAACCACTAAGAGTCCAGACCTGGTAAAATGTACAACACGGATGTGGCTCAAACTCTCAGGACTGCGGACAAAAGCATACGCCTATGCCCTAGCACCACTGCAGTGGATTGAGGAGGATGAGACAATGGGTGATAGGACAAGGAGGTTCCGAGTGTATGAAGACCCTGTACACGGCCCGACAGAAGCCCAAATGTAATCTGTGGAAACAGACCTGACAGAGCATATGTAGAAATTGGAAGACAGGATTGCAGAGATCCATCAGAAACTCAGCAAGGAGCTTAAGGAGAGCCTTCTCTAAGTCTTGTCGGTACAGGCCAGAGCCCCTCTGATCAGAAGCAGATTGTCACCACTACAGTGCATCATCGACAATACCACACCAGCTGAGACTCTGAGATTCCCATACATAAGATGATCTGTGAACTGGAGAGCCAGGGAGTGGTCAGTAAGACCCATTCACCCTTTAACAGTCCATATGGACTGTGTGTAAGTCTGATGGGGAATGGAGACTATCACAGCCTAAATGAAGTTGCACCATCACTGAGTGCTGCCATGCCAGACATGCTTGAACTTCAGTATGAGCCAGAGGCAAAGGCTCTATTGATACTGCTAATGTGTTTTTTTTCTCCATTCCTCTAGCAGCAGAGTGCAGGCCACCCTACGTAATGAGTCACAGAAGCTACTGAAGGACAAGGTGGATCCAGTCAGATTGCAGAGTTGAAAGCCGTCCAGCTGGCTTCGGACATCGTTGAGTGAGACAAGTGGCCAACATTCTACCTCTACACTGACTTGTGGATGGTAGCAAACGCTCTGGGGGGGGGTGGATGGAAAGGTGCAAAAAGATCAACTGGCAGCATAGTAGAAAACCAATCTGGGCAGCTGAAGAATGGCAAGAAATCACTACCCAGGTAGAGAAGGTGACAGTACAAGTCCGCCATGTAGGTGCCCACGAGCCTAAGCGTCAGACTAATAAAGAGCACCGAAAAAATGAACAGGTGGATTGGGCTGCCAAAATCAAGGTGTCACAAGTAGATTTGGATTGGCAACACAAGAAGGAGTTGTTCCTAGCTAGGCGGACCCATCAGAGAAGGCATGCAACATACCGATGGGCTCATGACTGAAGGGTGGACTTAACCACACACACCATAGCTCAGGTTATCCATGATTGTGAGATGTGTGATGCAATCAAACAGGCCAAGCGGGTGAAGCCCCTATGGTATGGTGGACGGTGGTCCAAACATAAGTATGGGGAGGCCTGGCAGATTGATTACATCACACTGCTGCAAACCTGCCAAGGCAAGCACTACATACTCACAATGGTAGAAGCAATTACTGGATGGCTGGAGACGTACTCTGTGCCTCATGCCACTGCCCAGAACAGCATCCCAGGCCATCAAAAACAGGTCCTGTGGAGGCATGGTACCCCTAGGAGAACTGAGTCAGAAAACAGGACTCATTTCAAGAACAGCCTGATAAACACCTGGGCTAGGGAACATGGTATTGAATGGATGTACCACATTCCTTATTGTGCACCAGCTGCTGCTAAAGTTGAGCAGTGCAATGGACTATTAAAAATAACACTGAAGGCAAGGGATGCTATCAAGCAGTGGGGTCTACATTTGGCAAAGGCTACGTGGTTAGTTAACACTAGAGATTCCACTAACCAAGCTGGCCCTGCCCAATCCAAACACCTGTGTACAGCACACAGCAAGAAAGTCTCTGTCATGCGTATGAAAGGTAGGAAAGACTGGATTAATTCTGCCTCGAGCAAAGGCAAACGCATCTGTAGGGCTGTTTTTGCTCAAGGACCTGGTTACACCTGGTGGGTTATGGGGGGATTTGATTTTGAGTGAGAACAGCCTGTAAGGCTGGAATGTACCATTGGTTGCTGAATGTCACTGCCACTCCATATTTTAATTACCATGAACAATGAGAATGGACTTCTCCAGTCATATCAGTCATGGATCCAAAGAATTCTGTCCATAACCTGGGTGATGTTCAGTGACCAGTGAAATAATTCTATTTGTGTACAGTTATATGTAGATATGTATAGATATGTGTGTTTACAGTTGAAATATATTAATCTGGGCATTAATCAGATGATATGGAATAAGGGATGGAATGTCCTGAGGTAATTCAGAATGTTATTGCATTGTATATCTATCTGCACCCCCCAAAATTCTTACTGTATCATAAGACTACCAAAAAGAGAACCTTGTGTGTGGACAGGTTGTTATCGTGGGTGCTTTTAAAATTGACACTCTCAGGCAGTTTCCAGTTCTTTTGCCACAGGGTACTCACTTTGTGGGATACCTGGTATTGGTTTTGGCAAAGTCTTTCCTTCCCTTTTTGGGTTCTCTTTTCAGGTTTTTTTCCTCAGCTCAGAGAGTGAGCAGTTTTGAGCTGCCTTGGGGCAAATTCCACAGGCACCTGCCATCCATACAGCACTCCTTTGGGAATGTTTAGAGGTACTTAAATGACTTTGGAACTAAGCAGGTAAGAATCAAGCTTCTTTAAGCAGCTAAATTGCACTAAAATATACCAGTACTTACATTTTTAGTCTCTTGGGAAAGTCTATGTTTTTCCTGCACAGCATAATGCAGATTCCTTGAATCAGAGCTAGCTTCCTCCAAAGCTGTACAGGTGAAGTAGATTTTACCACTACATCTCCAGAAGTGTTTGAATGCCACTAAAATTTAATTTTACCCAAGGTGGTACTGAAATTTACTTGAACTCTTGTATCTTTTTGAATTTTCTTAATGTGCAAGCATTCTGAGAGATGCCAGTTATAATTTGAGGTGAAACTGCTCTCTTCGGTTTTCAAAACCCAAACTATTCATTATAGCTATTCAGAGCATTTTTCTGTGCAAGTCTAGTGGCATGAGCACATTATGCTGAATTACTATTATGCCACATCAATTGAATTTACTTCTGAAGTCAGTCTACATCCCAAATTACAATCTTATTCTGCCTAAAATTCATTTAAAATCCACAGGACTTAATATTTCTTACAATGTCTGCATGCTAAAAGCTTACATTTATTGGCTTTAAGCAGCTCCAACGAAAACTGAAATGTAAGCTGGCAGGGAAGCAAAAAAAAGGCAGCAAGGGCTATGATTTACAGGCGGTCTATCAGTGTGAGTCTTCTTTGGAAAGTGAATGGCCATACTGAAAAGGATCAAAACAGACCTGACTAATGAAGGAAACCAATCTTTTCACCAGAGCACAAGTCAAAACAAGCCCTGTCAAAATTTATTCAGAAAGAACAACAGGATTGAATTTAGCACGCATCCCTGGGCTGGTAGTGACAGTGTGTCATCTGCTGGAGTGGTCTTGGCAAACACCTACCAAACAACTTGACATGCATCAGCCTGAGCTTCCTCTGGTGAAATCACATGCTGGAGGATGACTGATATGCTTGCTTTAGAAAGGGGTAGCAACTGAATTCAACCCAGTGTCCTTGACTGAGTACTCCTTTTATTCATCTGCCCACATCTGTATGTGCAGAGACCATTACTGGAGATTGCGATGAACATACACAACTTCAAAACTTGATTTGTAGGAAGATGTTGGGAAATTTATTTTGTCCTGACAGCAAAACACATTAGGATGTGGAGCTAAACTGAAGCTCAAACTATATGTTGTTCCATTTTCTAAACTTATTAAATCATGATAAACATACCTCCATATTTTCTGATACTCTGAAACATCTAAAAAGGGAAAAATAAAAAGGCCTCCAAATTTCAAATCCTATTTAATTCTTTGGTTGTAATGGAGGTAAACGTTTGATCACAGAAGATAATTTTTGAAGTAGGGACCTGAAGCTGTATACCTAAAGAAAGAAACACCAAAATTCTTCTAAAGGGATATATATATTATGCCAAGTTACCTCTAATAAACTCTGCTGAGCAAGGCTTCAGACCTGGTCTTGAATTAGGCCCAGAGTTTGAGCAAATGAGACCACGGGTCTGCTTAAACTTATTATTCCTTTAGTATCCAGTAGCCTATTGAACCAGAGCTTAAAATTATCTCATCCAGAAAATAACCTCAGGCTTTTGTTCCTTCTAAATGACCATCTTTATCATGTGTTTCTATTACAAGAATAATGTCTTGCATTTTTGTAGGCTAGTTGGAGGTCTAGGGTATTTAATCAAAGTAACATTTTATTGGTATGGGATCAACTGCTGACCTACGCAAAGTCCTAATTTCTGCTTTTTTGTATCTAGTGACTGCAGCTAATAAGTAAAATTAATTTTATTTATTCATGTTTTTAAGTCAACAGGGTCTCACACAGGAAGAACCACCCAAAAGAAGATTAAATGCCTTGCTGCTGAGAACTGTTGCAATTCCTCTTTGAAGGTTGATGCTTCAAAACCAGAAAAGCCATGTGCCTTGGTGTCAGGGACTGAAATTGTTCATGCCTTAAACACAGTTATAAAGTTTTGCTCATCACAACAAAAACCGTATAAAGAAGGCATAACCAAAGAAGCCTCCCTGAAGATGCCTGACTGGAACTTTGGACTGTAAGTCAAACTGCTGATTAGATAAAAGGAAACCTATTGTTCAGTCATCTCAGGCTGAGAGAAAGGTATGCATCCACAAAAGGCCAAACCCACCAGCTGCACAGAGAATCATGCCCAGCTGAGTTTGGGATGGGGAGGAGAGCACAGCTCACAGAAGCCAGGTTTACAGAGACTTCCTCCCCTCCAACAGAGGGGGAGGAGGAGGTTTCAGGTGTGTGGCATAACCTCTAGTCAGAGGCACTGAACACCCATCCTCCTTTACACAACCTGGCCAAGCTGTGGAACCCCCAACCCCACAGGCCACATCCACGGGACGTTCATGTGACAGGGGGTGTCATAATACATCAAAGACCCCCCAAAGCACT
>VYZT01065942.1:0-16051 GCA_013400735.1 Pomatostomus ruficeps | reverse complement strand
CTGAGAGGGAAATAGCCAGGTGGAATCTCACTCTGTTTCCATGGACAACCCGTCCATTATCACCCAGGTGACTAACCCCAAAGAGGAGGAGATCCTGTCCTGCACTCAGGATAAAGGTGAGCTGCTTTCTGTCTTTCTCCGTGATTTTTTGGTTGTTGTTTTTTTTTTCTCTCTCTCCTTAAAAATGCACGTAGTAACAACTCGCATTCTTCAGTGGCCGTATAATCCTCTCTAGACTGCTGGGAATAGAGGAGGTCTTGTTGGGTTTGGGTTGGTTTTTTGGTTGTTTTTTTATTTTTTTTTTTGGTGGGATGAAAGTATTTGCATGAAGGTCTCTGAAACGGCTTGCTGGATACAGCTGAGAACTTGCTAAAAGTGTTCAAATACCGAATTTCGTCAGTTATTTAGATAAAATACTCCTGTTCCCCGGGGAGGTAACTTTATAAGGTGGTCACTGTGCAGTTAGTGCCCTGCTCCAGGGAAGGGATACCTGTGCTGGGCGTGTTGGAAGGTTTTGAAATATCTGCTGTAAAGACTTCAAATTCTTTTCCCCCTCTCCGTTTTTGTTTTTTTTTTTAAACCCAAAACATTTCCAGATTTCTTTCCTGTATTCCTCCTTGCCTCCCATTTCAGAATCTGTGCAGCTTTTGGGTTTGTTGGAGGTTACTTGTGCTTCTCAGGAAGAGGCACGGGCTACTTGTAAAAGCGGGCTCTATTTACTCCCTAGATAAATAGTTGTTGCTTGCGTAAGGCATCACGCTCGGATTGGGTTTTCCTCCCAAATAAGATGAGTCCAGCCTGGCCGAAGGAGCTGCTTCCCTCAGAAGTCTGGATGTTGACGAGTGCCCTTAACCTTGTTTGCTTTCGGAAGCTTGGAGCAGTCCTGGGGCTGTAAGTGGTTGTGTCCGTGTGTGTGGTGCTGAGCAGGAGGATTCGGGTTCTGGGGGCTTCTTCACGGAGTTGGGAAGTTACTTAGGTGTCAGCCTCATGCTTTGGTACAGGGAGTGCTGGTAAGTAGGGGAGAAAGGGCAGAAATTAGAAATAAGGAGTTGTGTCTGTGTTCCCTGCTAGGTACGGTCAGACCTCTGAGTGGTCTTTTAAATGGTAGATGGGTAGATCTCCCCCTGAAATGGATGGGTTTAGTGTCCAGAAAGCTTCCATTTTTGTGTGGCTCATCTTGGAAATAGTGAGGGGTCCCAGATTGCAGGAGAAGTTGCTCCCAGTTACTTTTGGCTGTAAGGCCATAGTGAAATCTCTGTCTTCTCACTTCACCAGTGCTGTCTGCAGAAGTATGGAGGTAGACAAAAAAAAAAAAGCGCCATCAGGTTTGGGGGGTGTTTGAACAAAAAATTACTTATTTTCAGCATAGGGGTGTTCATTTAACTCTGTAATTCCTTTTGCTTGTGAGGTGGTACTTCCACCACGAGGCCTGGTTTGGCTCAAGAGATTTCTGATGCTTTTCTCTGTTTGGGCAATGTGGAGCGTGGGGTATCTACAGTGAATGAAGTGCTGTACCCTGCCCACGGTGTCTCCTAAGACCTGGTTTGGGGTAGGCATATGCAATACTGTGCTCAGATGGTGTGGATTTAATGACCTATGTTACTGTATGTAATGGAAGGGCTTCGTTAATATCTGTAGCAGCTGGATGAAATTTTGGTGTAAAAAAAGCCAGTTGAGGCAAGCAGAGGAAGATTTGACAGCTCAGAATAAGAGTAGGCATCCACATCAAACAAGTGGCTTCGGAGTCCTCGGCAGAGCGAGCGAAAATATGCATCTAACTTGCATAACTCTGCAGTAACTTGCATAATGTGCATTGTGTTCTTGCTATTGGTTTGTCTTTGGCAGAAAATCGTGATGGTCTTGGTTGCAGAGAAGGAGCTTTTCGGGCTTCGTGTTAGCAGGGCTGGGCTGGGGGAGAGGGGAAGGAGGGGAGCTGGAGATCAGGAAACTCCAGCGTCATCTTCGAACAGGAGGTGAATTATCTTTTCTTTCGGGTTTTTGGGTGGCTTTTTTTTTTTAATGTGGTTACAGTGCATGCGTTGGATTGACGATGAGCTCTGTTGTGAGACTGTCACATCACTCCAGAGCAACTTTTGCAGCGGGAGAACTGCAGGTCTGTCCGTCCTGGGCTCTGGAAGGAGAGCTCTGCTTGCTCCAACCTCTTCCACTACAGGTTTTCCCAGCGCTCGAGGTACGCAGCTTGTGGAAACCCGTTGCTCTACCTGCCTCCGTGGCGTGGCTGCACATCGCCTCACCCCATTTTCTGTCGGATTTCTGAGCGGTTCTAGCAGAGCCTTTAGGTCCGGGGAGCTGCGGGAGAGAGAGCCCGGAGCGGAGATAGGGAACCCAGATAAGGCTCCTCGCAGGAGGCTGCTGCTCAGGGAGTCCTTGCTGCTAACTCAGGTTGGGCTGAGTGTGTTGGTACAAAATGGCTCGCAAATATGTTAAGGCATAATGAATTAACTCTTTGTTTGGCGAAATCCAGAATCAGCTGAGTCTGAATTCTGGGATTTTGTGGTACAGTGAAATACAGCAGCGCTGTGCTCTGTGAGCCAAGGCTGTCCAGTTTAATGAAAAGCTGGGGTTTTTTTCCCTCCGAGTTTAGCGTTTGGCTGCAGAAATAAATTCCAGGGTACTAAGTGGCATGTGGTGGCTTTGGGAATCAGGGTTTTCGTAGGGTTTTTGAGAACCTCGTGTTGGTGTTTCTTGTGAAAAAAACCCTATTTTCTTGTTGTTAAGCTGGAGAGAGGCAGTTCCACAGTAACTGAGCAGCTGCTAAATAATGCATGTGTATACCATAAAGGTTTTGATTTTTTCCCAAGGTTTTTTTTAAAGCTTTTAATCAGATGTGAGACCAGCATTTAGCTTGATTTATTTTTTTCAAATGTATTTATGTTTTAAGAGGAATTCGATGTGCAGTACAGGCTTATGCCAGATTTCTCCTGTGCGAGGGAGCGAGGCTGGCAAGAAACAGAGCCAGTTCTCTGGTCCTGGGGTAGTTACGTTTTCAGGTGAATATTGTGCTTTACAAATAAAAATGCTCAAGCATTTTCTTGCTAGTCCAGGTGTATCCAAAAATAGCTTTTGAGATAAGTGAAGCTCTGACAGCTTGGTAAGGGGGAGCTTATAAACACTAAGATGGGATTTGTTAATGTTTATTTTTTAACAAACAGCAAAACATTTCGAAGGTGGAAAAAACCAGGTCTTGGTATGTGAACCATTCCCTAATATGTTGCCACATGGTGGTGCACTGGATTTAGTTGTATGTCAAAATGAAAGCTGAGCGTGGAAGGTTTGCTACAATCATATTTTATTATTATTATTGTTGTAATGTTCTCAAATGCCTGCGGTGGTGGTGCTGCTGGAGGATTTTGGTCCCTATCTGTGTTGTTAAATTAGTTCTGGGAAATAGAAACTTAGGTTCTCCCAACTGGAAGTGATACAAAGGTGCCTGGAAATACTTTGAACACTAAATTCGTGGAGAATTCAGTTCCCTATTAGTGTTTTAAGTAACAAAAGTAGTAGTTCTTTGCAAGAAGTATTTTATGTTGTGGTCATCTGGCACTTCTGGAAATTGGGAACATTAAGAAACTTGAAGCTAATATGGAGACCTAAATATGTGAAAAGGGGTTTGTTTCATCGGGGTAAATATGAGCAACTAAGAAAAAAATATAAATAAAAAGTACGAAGACAAATTGAAAGTCTGGATCTCTCTAAATCAGTACAGATAAAATCAACTGGTTATTTTATTTTTTTATTTTATTAATTCTTCTTTCTCAGAGACCTCTAATGTAGAATCTGTATGGTTAAATGTATGGGAAACTGTGAAATGCTGACAGAGCTGCTCTGAGTGTCACGTTGGGAGCGTGGTCATGGATGGGCAACAGGCATTCAATCCAAACAAGTGAATTTCCCTTTTTTACTACCTGCATTAATTTGATCCTCATAAATGATGCAAATTCTTGGCTGTTTCCAAGTGCCAAGTTAAATAGTAGTGAAAAAACAATCCAGTCCTTCAGGTACCTCCTTCAGGCTGGGGTGTTTGGTTTTCTCTCTTCAGATTCATCTTTCCTGACTTGTATAAAATTTGCCTGTCAGCTGAGTGTCTATTTTCAGTTATTTAGAGAAAGAGAATGTTTTAGTGTCCCTACAGATGTGAATTGTCTTCTGCAATAAATTATCTGAAAAAGGTTCACAGTGGAACCTGAACCATTAGAATTTTTTTTAAATCACACTGTGAGCCCCTGAGGATATTTTCGCAAACTTTTTTGCCTTCTTTTCTTTCAAATAGGATTGGAAAAAACAGCAATGAGAGCAGTATTCATTATAATTTTAAATAAAGAGTTCTGAAGATCTCAAGTTTAAAAGCCAAAATAAGTGTCTTTAATTGTGTCTTCAATAAAAAAACCATTTTGAAAATAGCTGAAAATACTTTGAATGTACTTTTTTGCCATTACATCACCAGGATTCAGAGTACTCAAACACTTGAACATATGTTAATGATCCTGAGACATTGTCTCAACAGATTTTTATAATATTGACTTCAGGATTTTAACACTAAAGTAGCATTTAGAGGGGGGGAAAAAAAAAAAAAAAGATGTGGAAACCACTCCAGCAGTCCAGTGGAATGTGAATTACTTGCAGAGGGTAAAATTTTAAATCATTAACTAATGACATAGTTGTTATATGAAACCAGAGTAGCCATACACTAGGTTTTATGTTCCAGGGAGGCTGGAGTAACCTGTAGTAACCCAAGATTTGATTTAGGGTCGCAGTTAACAGGCTGAAGTGCACTGGCAGGAATGGCAATGATAATTTGCCTGAATATCAGATATTCACTGTAACCTGCAGTGTGGTCATTGCTTCCCAGTGCTTTTTGTCACCTCAAATTCCTACTGGTTCCAATGCAGTGATTTAACCCAAGTGCTGAGAAGTTTAACATGCCTTTAAAAAAAAAAAAAGAAAAACCCAACAAAGTTGACCTACATTTTGTTAATTCAGTATTCAGAAATGCAAATAGCATTTTCTGACATAATCAGTAAAATGCGGCGTGATCGATGCCACGCTTCAGCTTTCGGAGTTTAAGCCGAACATTCCAAGTAAGCCTCCGGATAACGGGTCCATTTTAGTGTCTTTAAAGGGATAGGAACTGAAACGCTGGGAAGGCAAAAGGCCAGGAGACATGAAACTCCCTGACTTGGTCGTTGTTGTGAAGGACGATCCCGGTGCCCTCATAGATGGGTTTGACTGTAGAAAATTCATTTTCCCATCATAGAACACTGAATTTATGAGTTCTGCTGTCATGTAAAAATTACCATTCCAACATGAAAATGGTTGCAAATTAAATATATCCTACAATTTTTTATATATATAAAGTCTTAGGTATTTCCTCTTTAAGCAAGTGCACTTCTGTTTTCTGCAGGTTTTTGTTGGCAATGACCACCATGGTTGGGACTCAGTATTACATTTTCAATTAAAAATCCAGTTTCAGGCAATCCTGGATATGGAAATGATAACTTGGGGGGGGGGGGGGTGAATGTGTCCATTACTCAAGCCCAGCCAACAGAGAATAAGACAATTGTATTTGAAGTGGTTCTGTCCACGAGAGGTAACATTTTCTTTAAAAAAAAAAAAAAAGAACAGGAGAAGCAGAGACAGGTCTAATTATCTACATTTTTCCTCAGGTTTTGCCCACAGTGTGAATCAGAAGGGGAAATGTGGCTCATCCCTCTTTCTCCTCCCTGCCTGGGGGATGTATCTTGCTGGGAGAGCAGCGAGGAATGTGGGTCTCTGCAGGCCCAGGAAGGAGCAGAGAGCTGCCAGGGTGCTCCAGCCTGTTTGGGGACGGAGCAGAGTGTGAAATCCTGGCTCCAGAGGCTGGTGGTGGGACAGGGAATAGTTCTGGTGTCTGTGATGGACTCCCAACCTGCCCTGGCCTCTCCTGGACAGTGCGTGCTCCCCTGGTGGAGTCCGAGGGTCTCTGCCCATCCCTTGAAGTGGTTTTGTGTGTTCCCTTAGCCCAGCTGAGAATTATTTCCAGAAAGGGGTGGAATCTTCCAAGCTGAAACAAGAGAAGGGCTGGTGGAGCCACAATGGGCCAAGCGTGTTTAGATGTTTAAAGATCACGTCTGGATGGCTGGTGAGGATTGTAAACCATCCCGTGCCTCTCAGCAGTGGAAACCTGGCTGGAGAAATCTCCCAGAAACATTCAGCAGCATCTCCTGAGGCTCCATGAGACAGTCCTAGGGGATGTTCCTGGGTATTTCCAGTGCTCACCTCCAGCAGGGTGACATCTCACTGGGTTTAAATGAACTCCCAGAGCTGCAGGCAGGCACGGAGGAAAGAAGCTTTTTGTGCTTTAATGTCATCACAGACACTTCCAAGAGCTTCCTGTTGGAAATGTTAATCTTCTGTAAATTCTGCCTTTGCGGGAGTTTGAGGGGAGCTTGCTTTATTTTCACTTGGCGAGGTTGAGGAGTAAAACGGACATGGATGGGATGAATATGGAAAGCATAAGTGGCATCTAAATACATCTGAGTAAAAATATGTTGCACGTGATCTGCTGTGGTATAATTTTGGCCTTTTTTTGTATTTCTGGAATGTTTGCTGTAAGACAAGAAGAAGAATCCAAGGGTCTTATACAGTCCAGTCCTTTCAGTACCAGCTGCTGCTGTGTAACACAGATATTAGCAGTAAAAATATCAACTTTAACCAAATGAGCAGAGAAAGTCCTGTTCTAAAGCTTGTAGGCTTTATTCGGCCTGTTATCAAAATGATCACTTGCAAAGTGCCACTTCTTGTTTTCTTTGTACAAGATAATAAAGTATGATTTGAAAAAAGAAGAACCCAATTATTAGAAGTGATTGGCTGCACTAGAAACGAGAATTCTATTATCTAGAAAATTTATTGCGAGTTAAAGCCGAATAAATATACGATAGACTTGGATTCGAATGGTGTCAGGGGATTTGAAATAAGATTTTTTTTTTCTTTATTTATTTTTTCAAGAAACTATTACTCTCTTCTGAATGTTTACTAATATATTTAAAGCCTGGCGGATGGGCAAATAAGGCAGTGCAGGGCCTATTTTGTACAGAAGAGCAGCCCCAAACGATGGATGCCCGATCTGCCAAAATCTAATGTATATGTAATTTAAAATTTCAGGACAGGTTTGTAGAAAGCAAATATTTCATGAACCTCAGCCTGCAGTTACAGTTTGTGTATTGATATTGTTTAAAGTCGAGTCCTCTCTGCTGAGTAACTGGCCAGTTGTTTACTGCCACTGTTGCAAACCTTATTTTCTTGGTAGCAAGTGAAGTATTGACTTTTATTCCCTGCCGCGCTCTCCCCCACCCCTGCAGCTCTCCGCTTCCTGACTTGTCCTCCAGGATTCCCAGCGGAATTGGCAGTAAAACTAATCTTGCTGTTTCCTGGCCTGCTGTAATCAGCAGTAAAATTTGAAACTTTCTTGTTTATTTGGTGATTTGCAATGCTTGGCCGTCCCCTTGGTGCGGGGAACTCCTCCCCTGGCCTCTGGGAGCCAGAGGGACGGATGTGCTTCCAGCTCTTGAGATTGAGCTCCTGCTCTTGAGAACACTTTGGAGTAGATGGATCCGTTTCAGTCCTCTTAATTATCAGAAAGAAATTCTGCCACAACAGTGCTGTTCCAGTGGACACATGTTTTTTTTGAAGTAATGTTAGTAAAGAATTTTTTTAAAAGATACGAATTTTATACGAAGTCATTCCGAGCGTGCATTTAACAATTGGCAGCCAGTGCTGCTGTATTTCTGTCCACAAAAGCTGTCCTGTGTTTTCACGCCTGGATATTTACACACTTGCATTCGTTACCCACGAGGGCACGGACATGTGGTTACCAGGGATCTCATTACGGGAAAGCTTTCACAGGATCACAGAATGGTTTGGGTTGGAAGGGACCTTAAAGACCATCCAGTCCCACCCCCTGCCATGGGCAGCGACACCTTCCACTATTCCAGGGTGCTCCAAACCCTCTCCAGCCTGGCCTTGGACACTTCCAGGGATCCAGGAGCAGTCACAGCTTCTCTGGGCGCCCTGTGCCAGGGCCTCCCCACCCTCCCAGGGAACAATTTCTTCTCAATATTCACTCTAACTGTGCCTCTGTCAGTTTGAAGTCATGCCCCCTTGTCCTGTCACTCCATTCTTTTTCCCAAGTCCTTCTCCAGCTCTCTTGGGAGTCCCTTCAGGCACTGGAAGTGGCTCTAAGGTGTCCCCAGAGGTTTATCTTCTGAGGCTGAACACCCCCACCCTTTGTCTGTCTCCATACCTGAGGTTCTCCAGCTCTCAGAGCCTTTTCGTGGTCTCCTGGTGCTGCTGCCCAGGTCCACCTTGGTAAAGCCCAGAGTGGTGGGTGTAGATTTTGTGAGGTTTCCTTGAACTGTGAAGTTGGCAGTTTTTCCCAGCGATAGTCAGATAGAGGCGTTCTGCAGAGGAGAGGTCGATAGTGACAGGTTCCTAGAAAATATTTAATCATTTATATCCTTGCTCCAGCCAAGCACAAAGAAAGGTCTAACATTTACCACCTGGAGAGAAAGGTACAATTATAAAGTATCTCATTAAACCTTCACAAAACCCTGAAAAATTCTTAAAAATTGGCTTATGGGACTTCTTTCAACTAAAATTGGTTAAAAATACACATTAAGAATTTGATGAATGCAGTGTAAAGTGAAGCATTTCGGGGAAAACACTTCAAGTATGTATTTCACTGGGATTTTTGGAATTAATCTTTGACCTTTTGGGATTTTTTTAGTTGTCTCACTTGCCTTGTTTTGCTTTCTTGCCTTTTTATCTTCTCATCAGAAGTTCTGGGCTGCAACAGCTGCCTCTGTGTGCTCTGATGCTGTTGAAGCTCAAGGGGCTGAGGTGTTTGGTGGCTGTGTCCAGGGATAATTCTGGTGTGTCAGTGCTGGGATAATGGTTGGACTCTGTCTCAGAGGTCTTTTCCAAGCTTTATGGTTCTGTGAGAAGCTGTAATGGATTTTTGGGGCTGAGATGGTGCAGTGAGGAGGAATTCTGGATAATATTGTATGAACAGATTGTCTCCTGGCAAGTTGGCCAGGGTGGGGCAGGAGCTGTCTCATAAGGGGAGATGTTCAATGTGTTGAAATTTAGGAAGATAAAGCTCTTTTATCTCCTCCGAGGAATGTTGTGCTGCATTTAAAAGGAGGAGATGCATGAAAAATATCCAGAATAATAGAGTAAGTATTCCAGGGCTCTTCCCAGGGTGCAGTGTGGCTTCAGAGTGAAAGGCAGAATATCCCATTTGGGTTAAAGGAAGCGTTTGCTTGTGCATGGTACAGGTGACCTGCATAACCCGCAAAGAAATGGTTTCCAAAGTAGTTCATCTGGGAATTCCTGAACAGGATTAACTGGCAGCAATTTGCATTTGTTATAACTGATGCAATCTTAAAAAGGTAATGAAAAACAACGTTGAGAAGGTACTGATTGTGTTTGAGCATGAGAGTTGTGTCATCAGGCAGAGACTCATAGAGGGGTTTGGGTTGTAAGGGACAGTGAAGAGCATCCAGTTCCAATCACCTCCATGGGCAGGGACACCTCCCACCATCCCAGGTTGCTCCAAGCCCCATCCTGGCCTTGGACACTTCCAGGGATGGGGCAGCAGAGGAAGGAAGGGTGAAATTTCATTACATGGTGACCAACTGACCGTGTCCAGTGTTCGTGCTCGTATTTATCCTGAACTCAGCGACAGCTTTCCTGTGCTGGGTTATGGGTGCTGGAAGATGATTACCTTTGCCAAGTCATTTGTTGGCCAACTGCCAGTTCTCATTACTTTTTATGATGTGAAGCTGATTTTGTTGAGAATCCGCAAGTTGAAAGTGATTTTGAGAGTTTTGGAAGTGGAGAGGGGGGAAGGTTATGTTGAGGAATTAAGAGAAGAAAAGGAAAAGAACACTGAATGCAATCTGCAGAGCAATTCATTTGCTAATTACACATTGACATAAATTGGAAAGTCCCAGAAGGAGGGGGTTTACAGCATAACTGGAAAACAATTTGCATCTGTGTAGAGGTCTGTGCTTATCCACAAAGGAATGAGATTTTAACTGGATTTGTTTAATCGGGTTTATCGTGAGTGCATAGTTGTGGGCTTCCTTTTTCCTCACATTGCAAAATCTCCTGTCTTTCTGGAAGATTCCCTCTTATGTTGAGATTAAATATGTCAAAGAAGGATGTATGGTGAAGTTTAATGGAGATTGAAAGCGAAACCTAAGAAAAACCAGGAAATGTCCTTCTGAATTTGAGAGTGGATTGAATACATGAATGTTTCTGGCTCCAGATTAGCATGATAAAACTGACAGCTTAATGCAAACTCTGCCCTGAAATTCAAATGCCTTTTTTTTTATCCTACCCTATAAGAAATCTGAAACACTCCAGCAAATTCTTGCTGTCTCTGCTGGGAAAGTTGCTAACAGCTAATTGTACACACTAATTACATGCTAACTAGTATTGCTACAGAGAGCATTCAGTGTTAGTATTATGCTGGTTTGGGAATTTTTTTCCTGTAAATCATTCAGAATTGTTGGTGCCCAACATGTAACCCTACAGTTGCCTCCACTTTCCCTTTGGTAAACATGTCATGATGGGAAAAAGACAAAAATTTGAACGAAACTAGAAATCAAACTTGACAGTTTTGAAATAGGACTCTGTGCGGGTCTCATGCCTGTATTTGTTTGTGCTGTTGCTGCTGCACATCATTATAAATTACCTGTTTAGCATCCTTCTGGCAGGCAAGGGAGCTCTGAGAGCAGAATGTTTTTAAAAATGTCACTTGTGGCAGTGATGGATTCTTTTCAGTACCTTTAAATCAGTCAGTTGTTTATCCTTAAGAGCTAAATGCTGTTACTATCTCATGACACAAGACTGTGATAATATTAAAAGGAGAAAAAGGAGCTTTCAGACCAAACCTGCCCCAGATGCAGGAGACAACCTCAGGAGATTCCTGAGGACCGGGTGTCCCTGGATCCCTCAGTCAGGTGCCAATTCCATGGGATGCAGAGTAGCATTTGGTGACTAAAAAGGAGAGATCAGAAGGAGGTTTTGCTTTATAATTTTTCCAAGTGTCCTTTCAGGAAGAGCGCTAAATAGAATGAAACTCTGCCATTTCATTTTGCTGGATTAAGCCTTGAAGTGCAGAACTTTATGTTGACCTCGTGCTGTTTTGGTTCTGTTCAAATATCCACAGTGGAATTCCTGATGCCCCAGATGGTTCTGGTTCTTCCCCTCATCACCCACAAATATTTTCCATCAAACTCTCCTCAAATAATACCTGCAGTCTTCTTAAATTGTAAATCTAAAAATATTGATTGGAGCTTTGCAATGTAAAAAAAAAATTATTGCCTGTGTTCCTAAATCCAAGAAAACAAAGAAACAACACTCACACACCCCTCAAGAGTAAAATCAAGACCAAAATGAAGCGAACGAAAGATTCCCAGTAATATTAGCAGGGATATAAGCTGTGAACGTGAAACTGCTGGTGGAAATGTCGAAGGTGACCTTGTGGTGGTGACCAGGAGGACACAGCGGTGCAATTTTTAGCAAGGTGACCTGGCACTCAGCCTGTACAAACCACTCTGCAGCCCCTTGAGGAGGGGGGATGCTGGGCTCCAAGGGTGTGCGTTTGTTTGAGCAATGTTTGTACTAAAACAGAGAAGTAACCCTGGTTTTGTTTTGGAAATGCCTTCGATGGGCACTAAAAGACAGATAAGAGTAAAATAAGTCTGGGCTGACTCATTGCAGAATGTGCTGAGATAATCCTGAATTCCTGCTAAGGTTAATATCGGTTTAGTTTAGGCTTTGTTTATCCTTGTGCTGTGGATGGGAGGTGTTGGAATTCACTTGAAATAATTTTAGAAATTCCTAGGTAAAAATTCATTATTTTTTCAGCAAACAATGCACATAGTAATTAACAAAAAACCTTGATTTTTTTTCTATTGCTGGTGGTGAAAGGTTGAAGTAAAATGTTTCCACTGGCCACTTTAACTACCAGTTGGTGTCAGGTGGGAAAACAAAGCGTTATGGTGCTGGTTTTAAATATTTTTCCAGTAATTGTCAGCCCAATACATGCTGCTCTTAAAAAAAAAAAAATTCTGCAATTTTTGTTGTGAAGATGATTTTTTAAGTCCCACTGTAGGTGGTCTTTGCATGAAAGCCTTCAAGTAACAAGTGGCTTTATCTTCTCTTCTGCTAATAAGGTCAGTAAAGGTTTCTCTTTTGGATAATAATAACACACAGTTTCAAAGGCGTAAGAATAAAACAGGTTCACAGTTATCACCTTTTTAATAGCTGCTCAGGTGATTGGCAGCTGCTGCTGCTAGGGAGTGTTTTACAGGAGTAAACTGGGGTTTTTTGCTTTAATTGAGACCGTGTGTGTGCAGCACCTGTGATTTTCTGGGGAGCTGCATCCTGTATTTTCCGTCAAATAGCTGATAAAGTTCTGCAATCGTGGAAATGGCTACCGAGGCCAGTGGGGAGATGTCTTTGCAAACAGTTTCGTTTTTCTGTTTGGTTTCTATTTAGTCATGCAGAGCAATCAAAACAGGTTTGATGGTCTTGTGCCATAATAAAACAAACACTAAATATTTTCCTAAGGTGATAAAGTAACTGTTTGGACCCAGTATCCTAAAACGACGTTAAAAAATGCACCAAATTTCAAGTTTCCTAAGCAACTAAACACCTGTAGATTGTTGTTTCCTTTGCAAAGTCTGCATGGATTGAGTTCTCTGTAATCAGCAGGGTAAATAATAAGAAAAATTATATTGAACCAGAGAATTGAATATGAACATGTTAAATTCTTGATTTGTGAGGGAGCATCGAGTATTTGCTAAAGAAGTCACTTTTTAATTCTTCTAGAGACAATTAAAACCTGTCAGCCGAAGGGAGGGCTCGAGTGCTGCACCTAAAGATATTTCTTTGGCAACGTTTAGGTGAAGCTGACCACTAACACCCTTCCCCCTGGAAAACATCCCACCTATTTATATCACTGCCCGGAGGTTAAATGCAGCCCTTGGAACAGTCACAGGAAATAATACCAACGTGCTGCTAAACCATGACCTGCCTTTTGCTCCAAGTGGCCAAATACGCCACTTTTCTTGATTACTGAGGTGACCACATCTCATTATTGCCGCCCTGTGTGGAGCCGGGAGGTGCCAGGAGCTGTCCCAGGGCACTCCCTGCCTGTCGCTCACTCCCCTCTCTGCTGGCTGGGGTTTTTTTTGTTGGTTTGTTTTGGGTTTTTTCCCTGTGTTTATCCACAAACACCACTGTGTATCCATTTCAGCCTTTTTGAGGAGCAGCTGAGCCAGATGTTCTGTTGTCCCTCAGCTGTGGATGTGTGACTGAAAGAGGCACTGTCCTGCTCATCTCTGACCCTCTTCATTTGACAATAATTGTCTTCTGAACAAGGAGATGTCTTTCTGCCATCATTGGTATTTTCAGTTCAGTCATTTGCCTTGCTTGGACGGCTCCTCAATAATGCAGTACTTAAAAATCTGGTAGGACTTTTTCAGTCAGATATTCAAACTGTTGCTGGAACCATCTCCATGTCTGACAAAGTGAAATATTGCTGTGCCTGTTCCTTACCACATGCTCAGGAACAGGAGAATTTTCCTTCGTTTGGTTGATAATGTTTGGGGTGAGGGCGTCTTCCATTTTGCTCCATTTGTTTGAATAGTTTTCAGTTCGGGGTTTGGTGGGGTTTTTTTTTTATAAAATAATACTTTATAGTAAAAACTAACATGTTTGTGTGCACGTAAATAAAGTAGGTCTGTCTTAAAAGTTGGTGGAGGAAACACAGGTGCTGTAGGATGCAGCTGATCCCACTGTTGGAGTTGTCTCCTTCGGATGACACGAATCTTGGAGGTTCCATTAACAATAAGGAAGCCTGTGCAGATTTTCACTGACTTCTGTGCAGAGATCAGTTAAATGGAGTTCAAAATCCTAATTTGACAGCTTTGTCACCAGCTTTGTCACGCTGTGTGTCAGCACTGGGGTTTGGCTCCATCGCAGTGTAACCAGGGATACGGACTCGCAGAGTGCCACCATGTAGCTCCTCTTCTCAGGAGAAGGAGGAGAAGAGGGGAAAACTTGGCAGAAGAAACTCAGTGGTTGGTGGTGGTGTTCTGCTTCCCTAAGTTTAGCAGCCTTGGGGGTGGTGGTTAAAATGGGCTTTCAGATTTGGAAGCCCAGTGTTGGGAGCGGCGTTAGGTAACGTGGCGTTTCAGCGTGCTGGAGGTCCATCGGTGCCGCCAAAGCCCCAACACCTGGGTGAGTTTAATCAGTAATTCAGTAAAAATGGAAGGGATTTAGAAGCTCTCCAGGCAAGAACTGAGCCGTTTGCTCACGGATGAGCTGGAGGCAGAGCATCTGAAGCGCGGTGTGTGGAAGTTTCATGTCACAGCGAAGTCCCGTCGCTCTACTCCATAGAGGCAAACCTGCTCTCAGCATCAGCAGGGGCTCGTTGTTTTGCCACTGTAGAGAAACTTCTTGTGTCTGGTGCGCAGCCAGGAGAACAATATAGAGGGTTATGGAAAGGCTGCATTATCCCCGGGGCCTTTCGGATGGGTGGCACGGTTTCTATAGGATGGTAGCAAATCGCCCTTTGCAAAAAGCTGCAAGTGAATTCGATCAAATAGCACCTCTCCTCGTTCTTTCTCTGATGGATTTTGTCAGCTGCCTTCCTGAGTGAGTACCACCAACCTTTTTTTTTATGTTTATCCTTCGGCATCGCCACAAAATCTCTCTTGATTGCCTGTTTCTGAATTAAATAATTTTTTTTTGCAAGATCAGGATCCTTTGCATGATTATTCCGGAAAGGTCTTTGTAAGAAATTTTTCATTTCCTGCTTTTTTGAAGGAAGAGCATTTCCTGCTCCTTTTCCCCTGCATCGAAGGGAAATCAATACTCCCTGGAAAGGGAGGGGGATCCATCTGGGATAATGGCTTACCACTGGCTGTAGAGGGAAATGGGGTGCTGTTGTGAAGTGAGGGAAGAGATCACGTGAACACTGAGTATTTTTGGTGGATTCTGACTGGATTTATCTTCTATACATTTTGATAGTCCAGGGAACTGCTAAGGGAAAAAAAAAAGTCCAAAGCCTGCATCCCACTAGAAGAATCGTATACTTCTCTTTTAACATATTCAGGAAGCATAAATTTACTGCACTCACAGCAAAATGAAATTTTCATACATGTTTAGAACTAAGACTTTATATTGTTTTTAATGAATTTCAGTGGATTTTCAGTGATCTCAATCTTCAAGGTGCTCCTGTCAGTGGAGGGAAAGGAATGGAGAAGCTTTGGCAGAGCTGTTCCCATGGCTTCTGTCTCTCTCATACCCCTCCTTCTCCTCCTGTGAACTTAAAGCTGTGATATTTTGGAACCTTGTCTCACCCTGCAGGTATTTGTGCCTTGGCCCCTGCACAGGACTTTGTGTGAGCTGAGCTCTGGTTCAAGGGGAGGCATTAACACAGGTATTTGTGTTTTGGCTTGGGAGGGGGTTGAATTTACAGCCAAACTTCAAACTCCTGCCCTGAAATTCCCCCTTAGGAGCCGATTAAATCATTCTGCACGCTCAGCTGTGAGCTCAGTGGTGTGATTTTTAGTGGGGCTGGTCTGTGGCGCTAAGGATAAAATTTAGCTCGCTGCTGGAGCTTGGCAGGGTAAGAGTCATGATCAAAGTTGGCAATTTAGGAAATATTTACGGGGCATTTAGCAGTTAGTGAAACTCCAGCACTGTGCACCCTTATTCTGTGATCAGTGATTAGCAAGGTGGTATTTTATTTCCACTGGCAGACTATGAGATTACTTGCTCCCAGGAAGAAATTGAAGGGAATGAGAATGCCTAAATAGTTAAGATCTGGAAAAAGAAGATAGGCCAATATTTCTGCAGTAAATAGAAAACTGAGAAAAAAGGAGAGCAAGGCAGCTAGCAGAAAATTGGAGGAAAGATGGAGGAAAGCTTTTAAAGAATTCAGTGTGATGTAAATGTCAGTTTGAAAAAAAAA
>VYZT01065940.1:0-11919 GCA_013400735.1 Pomatostomus ruficeps | reverse complement strand
AGGCAAAGAAATACTGCTTTTCTACAGCTGTCTGTCTGACCCAGGGCGCTGGATAAAAGATTGTCCCGCAGAACATCGGGCAGTTTTGCAGTCCCCGAAAAGCGTTAGAGGTCTTTATGCAGGTCCTCCCTGCCTTCAAAGGACTCAGAAGCTCTCCCAGTTCTTGTACCATCTGCAAACTTGCCTAGTATCCCTTCCAGTTCTGTGTCCAGGTAATTTATGAAGATGTTGAAGAACAGAAGGCCTAAGATGGGGCCCTGGAGAACCCCACTTAGCTCAGAGGACTGAATAGCAAATTAAAACAAAGGAAAAAAAGACACAAGTTTTCCATGTTTTTTCAGGCAAATTAAAATGCATGGTATCATTTATTTTCAAGTTACATTTCACTCTGGCAACCTCTAGCCTATGCAGTCCTATTCACTCCTGTGCTATAATTTTAATGCATAATTGTTGCAAAAAATTTTGGGATCTTTGAATCTATTGTGCGTATGTGTATACACACACACACAGACACACACACATATATATATTATTCACACATAGATATATATGTGTACTTATTTATGTATCCATGGACACACGTGCAAAATGTAAGCATGTTCATTACTCATGTAGATTTATAAAAAAACAAGTCCTGTTAATTTTCTTTTTGCCATTGCTATAAAAGAGGTTTAGGATGGAGACCTATGTTCCTGTGTTAGAAGCCGGATTCAGCTTGCTCTAACTTTTGCAGCTTACCCAGGATGTGTTCCATGAACTTCTCACTTAACTTTGGGCAGCTGTGTCCCCATTTTTGTTGAGAAATGATTTGTGGATTTCTTTTTAATTTGTAATTTTTATTATTTAAAGACCATTCGGGATTGTTAGATCCATCAGTGTGAAAAGATAGAAACATACAAGCAGTAAAAAGAAGGGTTTGCATGACAACCTAGCATGAAAATTTTATCTCAATAATTTTCATGCTAAGAGGTGAAAGCAAGCTCTTTCCAAGCTTGTCTTCCACTTTGTTTTACCTTCTCCCTTTTGATTTACTCCTGAGCATAAAAGAGAGGGAGGAAAAGGTCATGTGTACACTCCAAATCTATCTGCTTTTGGCATGCATCAAAGACCAGACAAGGATCCAGACACAAAGGCATCATAAAGTTACCTTCACTTTCCATCAGTTCCTTTACCAACACAAGCTCCATCCAACAGCTGAGTTTGGCTTGAGGAATAATTTTTTAATTTTAATCCTGTATCCAGCTTGTATTTGTTAGATTTACTCTCTTTCCACTGATAATCATTGATATCGTCACTTACTTATAAAGACAAAGAGACTTGAAATCTGTTCCTTAAGAGACCTGATTCTTCCCTCTTGCACAACACAGCTGGTAGCTTCCATTGCCACAGAGTATGAAATGCTACCAAGTGAAAATTAAGGTACTGGCAGAAAGTGTCTGTGACAATTAGCATTGCAGCTCTCCAAAGAAGGAATGACTGAAAGTTTGGCAAGACTGCTTCCTTAAAAAAAAGAAAGAGAAATTCTTATAGCAAGAAACATATTAAGGAAGAAGAAATAAATTTGAAAAATTGAAAAAGAATATAAATCTAATATGCAGGAACTAAGAATGATTTAAATTTTATCTAGACTCAGCAACATTTCTCTCCTTACTAGGTACTTGGGATCTACCATAAGAGCTGTGATCTTTTTTTCAGTCTGATGAGTAGTCTCATATCCTCAGCCAATTTACAACCTCTTCTGTTGATAGATATCTAGATACTTAAAGTCAGCAATGCATAAAATTTGCCTATAGATGTCAATGCATCATAAATGCTTTAATGCAGACATTTCTCTGTAACCATTTTGAGGTTATAAAAAAGAAGATATATTAGCATATCTCTTAGTAGAGAAAAAAGTTGCTGGGATGAAGAGTTGTTTGCTGCTGGATACAAAAGAAACAAAACACAATCTTGTTTTGGCTCTAGAAGCATTGCAGTGCTCTGGAATGGAGAGAAGGGTACAGACATTTTATTCAGACAGAAATTTCATTTGCTTCCATGTGTTTTAATGATTATACAGTAAACTGTATAAACTTAAATTACTGTTGTGTCACCCTCCAAAATAGGAAGTTTAATCTGACAAAATACAGATGCATACAGTAGGATCACCTCCTGAAGCCTTTTCCAACAATGCAGAGAATTGGAATATTTTCATCGACTAATAGAATCACAGAGCAGCCCAAGCTGGAAAGGACCCTGCAAGGTCATCTGGTCCAACAATTGAGATGGGACTTCTTTCATCTTAAACCAGATGACTAAAGTAAGTCAGATGACTTATATCTTAAAAAGGCCTCATGTTCTCCACTGCAGTGCTGTACGCCAGTATAACTGGTATCTACACCCTCTGAGACCATGATAGCTTTAATAGTACCAAAAGAAGATTTTAACTGCAGAAATTTTATTACCATAAATATCCATAATTAATGTCTCTTCCAACTTAACTGAAAAGTCAATTTGTTATTTTTCAAGTTTTTAAATGTTTATAAAAAAAACTTTTTTAAGGCAACAGTGGGTATCTGTGCTCGAAGTTCTCAAAACAGGGAGTCCCCATGGCAATTTTTTAAGCATTAAAACTTCATTTTCCCTGTGAAAAGTCTATTTGAGTATTTTTAATGCTATAATAAGTTTTCCCAACAGAAAATGAAGCTTTTAAGTCTTGCTAAAACATTAATTGGGGCTTTCTACTCTATGGAGTCCAAAATTTAGATGAAGAGCTTGATTCTCCATGGTCTCATATGTTAAACCTTACAGTTCCAGTGGTGTACCTTTATACTTTTCAGGTATTGCAATTATGTTCCACGTAATCTTTAAAGCCACGTCTCACTGCCAAAAAGAAAAAAAAAAAGGGGCTTTACATCTCTCAGTCCCAAGATTTTTGCTTATTATTAAGTTAGTATAAAGTATTATAGAAGACAAATACACAATTTCATAGGGCTTTGAATTTCTTTAAAAAACTGCAGAAGATATAAAGTGGAAAACAATGAGGTCCTAAGACAATAAATTTGAATCTGGCTTCACTCAAATCTCTGACCTCAGCAAAAATGTTCTTTCTCTGCATAAGTGCAACTGAGAGGAAATTCACATATTTTAATATCAACTAGAAAAGCAGCAGATCTGTGAAGGTATTGACTACTATAGCTGCACAGACAGCCTTCTAATTATGCCAGATTAGCTAAAGAATTGTGCTAGGAAGATGAAAAAGATTATTTCATTAGTCATCCCATTCTCACTGCTGCCCTACACTAGATTCTGTGTAGGAGGAAGACAGGTTTTCAAGTGAGTGTGTCAGGTTCCTACTTGTGGTTCATTATCGATGGTGGCCCTAGATGTGCTTCTAAGAAAACTAAGATAAATGGCTGGGAAGACCAGTTCTGAATATTCTCTCCAGGAATAAAAGATATCTCTAAAATAATTATGTCACCCAGAAATCCCAAAAGTTTCAAAATTCCTGACATACAATGATGTTCAGCAAGGCCATGACCAATGGTGCTGCTGTGTGCGTATTCACACTTTAAAAAGGGTTGTGTGCTCTCCCCTGAATCCAAGCCCTAATCAGCCACAGTGCCTGATATTGACGTATCCTCAGTCTCTATTTTGACACTTTTCAGCTGTGTCTAGTAATAAAGCAAACTCAAGTATAGAAGGAATGTTATACAGCACATGCTATGTCCCTGGGAGATGTGCCTTCAGCTGTAGTGCCCCAAAGGGTCTTCATACAGCAATGCTGAGACTACAAGGGATGTACAGCACTTGGCTGAAGAACTCAAGTGTTCTCAGTGGTGTTGTACATCACCACTAACAACTGTGATTCAATTCAGAAACCTAACACAACACTGGAAAAATTTACGCTTATTGGATGTGGATTCTCTATTTATTCTGAATTATTTATGCAACTAAAATTACTATAACCAGTTAGGATTTTAGATAGAAGTCAGAAGAGTTAAGCTCAGAATCTAGTTAAATCATTACTTGTCTGCTGTACCATCTAGGTTTTGAAGCACTGACTAATATTGTCTTCAAAATTACACTTTTTACATTGTCCATTCAGAATGACAAGCTAGCATCATTAAAAGGTAAAAGAAAATCAGCGAGACTTTTGCCTGCCACTAGGGCAAGTAGTACTTTTTTTTTTTTTGACATTTTCCATCTAACTAATTCATCTTTCTGACCCAAAGATGTGAAGCTCCTCATGAAGACAGAGAAAAACTGGTAGGGAGTAAGCATCTGATCAGCAAAATGAAATGAATCCTTTAAAAAAAAAGGGACTTTGTGTTGCTTTTCATATTAGAAAACTTTGTAAGCTACTTAGATCCCGTTTCTCTCACTGTACTAAACAGGAGAATTCACATTGGTTTTGGAAAACATAATTTTATCTCAGCACTTTTTTTTTTTTAAGAATAGAAGATTTTTTTTTTCATGTCTGTTGTTTCCCAGTGGGATAAGAATTTATTATGGAAAGTTTTGAAACTGACTTTTTTCCATGAGACTGGTGATGAGTATACATATCTATATGCCTAATGGCTAATTGTACAAGAATGCATTTGATTCTTCACTCCTTTGCATCAAATTGTATGAATAAGGTTTGTTGAAATAAACAGCATTGTGACAACATAAAACTGATAGGGCAGAGAATTATAGTCTTACTCTACTTACTCTACTAAGGAACTGTAACACATTGCAATTATGATTTATGAGCTTTTTCTGCCTACTTTTGTACAGGTTCAAGTGGCAAGAGAGAATGAAGGGCAAAGTAGAAAAGGACATGGTCTAGTGAGCAGCTGTCCTGTGTTCATCTATTTCTTGCTAACTTAAAACAGGAAAGAATTTTTAGGTTGTTTCAGGGATCTTTGTTATTTGGAATAATGCCATGAACAAACATCTAAATCCTGCCCTGTTTGTAAGTCAAGCCATTTAAAATATCAGTGCACTGAATTAATCTTTCTGATTCAGACCACAAAGTCTTTCCTTTAACCAACCTTTCTTTTTGTTGGACTTTATCACAGCTTCTCTTTCATACCTGCTTCCAGATCAATCTCAAACCATGCCAACTTCAGCAAAATGCCTATAGCCTTCTTTTAGTGGAGTTAAGTAAGTTAATTATCTCCTTCAAGACCTGTAAATCTTTTTTTCTTCTCCTGCAGTACTGTAAAGTATTAGCAAGTAAGACAACAAATGTTGTTGTTCTATTTTTAAAGATTTTTTTATGATGTTGCATCAGGGTTCTAGCTCTAGATGAGTAACCAAATTACCTCACTGTGATGACCCATTCATTCTGTCACAGCCTTTGCCACTTGCCATGGTTATTACTCAGGAAGTCATATTTCAAATGTCTGTTCAAACTCCTCAGTTCAGGGATCACTTCTATTAATTCATTATGGTGCTTTCCAGGGAAGAAGTCAGGAATTATCCCAAACAAAAAGCTGTGGCAGCAGAAGTATATTGATAGATAATCTATTGATAGAATTGCTATGAGATCTCAAATTCCTTTATAGGATAGATACATGAATATTCATTAAGGGTGATTTTCTCACACTTCACTTTGACATTTTCTTGCCTGAAAAATAGTCATCTCACCCAAGTGGGATGACTCAGTGTGTCATGGTTTTAGAGACAATCTGTCTTTTCATATAAACACTTGAAGGAATAAAAATGAATTGCTGGATAAATTGTTTGGACTTGAAGAAGAAAGGCTTGCCCAATCCACCAGTTTCTAGGACAGAAGCAGAAATTATGATATTCTTTTGAAAAATCTTACCCTTTATTATTTAACGCTTTTCAGTTTTAAAATACCTATTGTGTAAATGAGATACCAAAGTAAGGGACCAGTGTAAAAATTATGATGATGTATCCCAAAGAGAGATGAAAAGAAATGAGAAGAACACTTTATTGTACTCTGGATCAGCTAGGTACAACCAGTGTACTGGCATATTTTACTGAAGGCTAGTGGTGGTATTGTCATCATAAGCATTACTATAGTATTAGGCATTTAATCACTTGTATAAAGGCGAGAATATATTTGTAACTGTTTCCTTGTATATAGGTAAATGATGACCTAGTGTATTTGTTCAGGAAATATAAAAAGAAATGTGTTTGGATACTGAGATCCAGGTCTCAAAATTGCATTCTTAAGATAGCTGATTAGTGACTTCACTGTTAGATGTAGCATGCAATTAAGGAAACACCCCAAAACAACCCACACAAAAATTCCCCTTTGCCAAGTAAGACAGGAACTGTAACAGATGGAGTACAATGTGTAGGGACTTCTACATAACCTCTTAGATACATCACCAAAACATGGAGACTTCAAAATGGGCTACAGAAGAAACTCTGGTATGTTTTGTGACAGTTTAGGTTGTGTTCTAGGCTCTTTCAACACCCACCTGCAGAGAAAGAGGAATAAGGGTACCTCTTCCCTGTAGCTAACAGTTTTAAGAATGTATTGCAGGAAGAGGGAATACCAGAGTTCAGCAATCACCAATTACAGAGAATAAGAAAACAATAAAATCACTGAAAGGGGAGACAAATGAAGAACATAATAATAGTGACTTCTTCATTAGAAAAGCTTGACAGAAGTACTAAGATTTAAAGAGCGTTGCTGTGTTGTACACTGCTCAGTGCATTAAAAAAACCACTGTGCAGCAGGAAATCTATGAGATAGATTATGAGACATTATCAAAACCTGGTGGAAGCAGTTCTAAAGGGCAAAGCACCCTCCGCTGAGATTGAAGATGACACCAAGTTGGGCAGGAGTGTTGAGGGTAGGAGGAGTGAGGAGGGTAAGAAGGCTCCACAAAGGGTTCTTGCCAGGTTGGATCAATGGACTGAGGCCAGTTCTATGAGGTACAACAAGATCAAGTGCCGGGTCCTGTACTTGGGTCACAACAACCCCCTGCAGCACTGGGGGAAGAGTAGCTGGGGGAAGAGCGGCTGGATAGATTCTCAGTGGAAAAGGACCTGGGGGTGCTGGTCAACAGCAGCTGAACATGATCCAGCTGTGCCCAGGTGGCCAAGAGGGCCCATGGCATCCTGGCCTGGATCAGCAATAGTGTGGCCAGCAGGATCAGAGCAGTGATTATCCCCTTGTACTCAGCAATGATAAGGTCACATTTTGAGTCTTGTGTTCAGTTTTGGGCCCCTCAATGCAAAGAAGACACTGAGGTGCTGGAGCGAGTCCAGAAAAGACAACAGAGATGGTGAAGGTTCTGGAGCACAGGTCTTATGAGGAGGTACTGAGGGAGCTGGGGTTGTTTAGTCTGGAGGAGGTTCAGGCTCAGAGCTCTACAAATCCTTCAAAGGATGCTGTAGCGGGATGGGTATTGGTCTCCTCTCCCAAATAACAAGGGTTAGGATAAGAGGATATGGCCTCAAGTTGTACCAGGGAAGACTGAGATTGTATATTAGAAAGAAACTTTTCTTGAGAAGAGTTGTTAAGTATTGAAACAAGCTATCCAGGGAAATAGTTGAATCACCATTCCTGGAGGTATTTAAAGATGTGTAGATGTGGCACTTAGGGAAATGTTTCAGTGGTTGACCTGCCAGTGTTAGATTTATGGTTGGACTCAATGGTCTTAAAGGTCCTTTCCGATACAAATGATTCTACATTTCTATGATTTACTTTTGAAACAGGAAATACACTGACTTCTCATATTTTAGGAAAATTCAGGTGATAACATAGGAAAATATATCTCTATTCCAGTGGTTTCTAAGACATAATAACTTATGCTAATTTATCTTGTCAACCTAAGAATAGACTTTTTTTTAACAAAACAATAAAGAACCCAAAGTGTATGAAGAGAAAGTCCCATTTAAAAATCACAATTGCATTTAAAGTAGGGTAGCAATTCTATAGCATAATAGAGATATTGTATAGTGCACTTTGTCTACAAGATCAATTCCTTCAGGAACCTGCAGCCATAGTGGCCAAAGTTTGCTTTCAGACACCCACCTGCTCTTCTCACTAAATTATGTGTCAAAAATAATGTACATTTTTTGAAGGCTGTCCTTTTTTATGATGAGTCAATATGGACTGAAAATTTTATATAAGTCTATGAATAAATAGTATTGAAATCTTTCAGGTTACCTATTGTTAGATTTGAAAAGTTTTCAGAGTTATTTCTAAATCTGCTAATTGAAAAAAAAAATACTGATGGCCAGCAAAAACCAGGGAAAAGACTTTAAGAATAAACCATCTCTAATTACTGATTTTTGCAGTATGATGAAAACCAAAATCCTATGTACTTATGTAGTCAAGTCACTTATTTTCCTTTTTTTTTCCTTTTGTCCACTTTACTAAAATACTCCAAAAGGAATTATTATGGGAAGAGACTTCAAGTTGCATTATAATCTTCCCTTGTTTATATGAGTAATTGAAACTACAGAATCAATTTTTTTCCGTTAAAGGAAACCTTTTAGCACGCCAGTACAAGGAAAGCTGTTATTTAGAACAAGACAAGACATTTAACAAAACAAAGATAATGATAGGATTTAATTTTATCTGATTAAAATAAAATAAAAAAATTGTTACCTCTTACTTCTACTGGTATTAAAGTTTCTGTATTTTGCATGTTGATCAAATCTCCTTACCTTTTTCCAGTTATTACCATTGATAAGGGAATTTCATCTTTGGAGGCTTTTTCTTGCCTTCCCTTTGCTCTGCTGGTTGCTATTAATAATCAATATTCCCTATGAACCTCATACTTTCCCTCATCTTTGCTCAAGGTAAGACAATTTTAAGATATTACACTGCACTGCAATACATGGACTCTCTGCTATGACATTGTATGATTAGCTGACAGTTCATTCTTTTGGTGCTTTAATTTGTTTCTGATAATCTCTATAAGTGGCTTTACTATATCTAAGTTTGATGTCTTCTGCTCATAATTCCTTTTTTTATGTTAAGTATGGCATGATATTTTGTATGTTAACTGCTATAGATTTGATCCAATAATATTTCTTCTTTCTTACGTGTTGTCCACATTTCCTTATACCACCCTCTCAATGGTTTTACTCTACATCATTAATGCTTTCCAATCTAATAATGTTGCTCAGCACTGTGGCTGAGGTTATAATGAAATTTAATCCAGATTGTAGTTACAATCAAACTGACTATTTCTCTGAAAGCAAAGAAGGTTGTTGAATGGTTGGAAGTGTTCTGTAGTTAAGTGGTTTTGGATCTACAGAAGTCATATTGGACCTGCCCTCTTCACTGGAAGCTTCTCAGTCCTGTGATGTGTTTCTGCTTTTTAGATCAGTTTCTTCAAAGGTTTATAAGAAAATATTGTCTTGAGGTTTTTTACTCATCTACTTGCCTACTCTTAATAAATTCAAGAAAATCTAGCAGAGGACAATATACTCTGAAAGGTAATATTTTCCCTATAAATACCTTAAAGATGTGCTTCCACAAGAGAGTAAAGCTATTCACTGGCGGACAGGCTACAGCACTTTTATACCAAACTTCCTTGAATTTTCCAATTCTCACATTTGCATGAGCATGGAAGGAAGCTAGGAAAACTACTTTAGACACTACTCTTGGAACATTTGGATAAAACATAGACTGAGGAAAGGAAACTACCCTGAAACATGGGGAATGTAAGAAATTTTTATACTATTGACTACAGTGACAGAGTAGGAAGGGAGAACCAAAACAAATTGTGATGAATAAGTAGAAATGAGTGGGATTTGGTCCATTACACAGAGAATGTGTGTGGGAAAATAGGATTGAAAAAAAGATTTAGTCAATTCAGTGTCTCGTTGGATTAATATCACTGGTCACTGTGTCCGCCTTGGGTACTTGCAGTATTTGAATACAGAGTAGCATTATTATTCACTGCTCCAAAAGAAACATTGTGTTTTCTACCTTTTTGGTCCTGAATTTCATGTTATCAGTCTTTGTGTTTGTCTTCATTAGTGGTCTTGTGCGGTTCTTTTAGCTCCTTGGTTTAGATGCCCTTGCTATCTGTATACTTTATTCAATATTAGATTGTTCTGAGAAACAGATATCCCGTTACAGTGGAACCAGCCATGGGTTTTTTCTTCAAAATATAGCTAAGTTCTAGAATTCCAAATCAGAAATTTAAGTATCTAATTTTGGTTTACATCTTCATTTCAAATAAAAAAAAAATAAACCAAACCAAACCAAACAAACCCCCACAATTAGCAAATCCACAAAAACAACTGAATTCCAAGGAGAGAGAAACTCTTCCAATTCCTTTATCATTTGTTTGAATGTTTCAGAGCTTTAGTCTCACTCACTTCTTCTCTTCCTTATCTCTTCCCATTGGCAGTTCTTTGAAGAGATTGAATTCTTACATTCAGTGCTTCCAGGCATGGATATGGTTTCTTGTCTGGAAAGTCAATTTTTATTAGTATGGGTCATTTGTCCAGTTTATTTACATATTCTGGGTCAGGGAGGACCTCACAGTTTTGACTACTGACACCAGGCTTCATTTACCAGCTGCTGCGCAACAAAATGAAAAGCATCCATGCTTGTAGAAATAAAGGTTTCCTTTTTAAGATATGTTATGTACTGTATTCAGCTGTGACAGTCTAGCCAGTTCCATGAGCTGTTTTAGAGTTCGCAGGAGCTGGAGACTAAGATATTAAGTGTCAATGTACAAAGAGTCAATCCAAGAGCCTTATGAAATATAATTGCCCTAAATTCTCTGTCCATGATGAAGTTCTGATTTTTGCAGCCCTTTCCAAAAATTAGCCTCTGTGTTGCTGAGTATATAAATGCTTATAAAGACAAGTAATCTCTTACAACTTTTTTTAAATGTTTCTACCCATCTGTTTGACTGGGGGTTTCCGGTTCTCATGTTCTTCTGTTTCTCTTACAATTGAAGATATTTTTCTTTCAGTGTCTTTCATTTTCCTCCTAGACCCTAAGCTTGAGATCAGAAATTTTTAAGTTAATCAGACCAAAACACATACATCCACTGTGGATGACCCTTCATCAGAATGCGTTCTAGTTCCTATATGTTGAAGTATACACAGAAAAAAACCCTGCATCAGCAGAAATGGGGAAGCTAAAAAAAAAAAAGGAATTCAGGAAAATGGCTGTGTGGTCTTGAACTGAAAAAAATAATGGAATTCAGGAAAATGGCTGTGTGCTCTTGAACTGAAAAAAAATAATGTAACTCTTTAGTTCAACAACAGATATATGCATTGTATGGATGAATTTGAATTCTTATTGCTCAACTCTGCTTTGTAGTTCAGAAATATCTTTGAAAAAAAAAAGAACCAAAAGCAAAAACAAAAGAAAACCAACTTAAAACATTAAACTGAAAAAAGCATCTTCTTTTCTTTTTGAACAAGTCAAGGTTATAAGAGTTCTGTTTGTGAAGACAAACAGCATAATCTCCTTTCAGTAAAGAAGGGTAAGGGATGTGAAGTAAAAAAGAAAAAAATGAATATTACAATAACATAGAAAACTACAAACTTTCATTGCCAAGAGATCTTTTTTTATTTTATGTAATAAACACAGAACAGTTTCCAAAACTGTATATTTTCAACTCTCTATTTTTCTGCGCCAAACTGATGTAAGGATTTTAAAAAGTAGGATGTCTTTTAAGTTTCACCTGCAGTGTGAGCAGTTTCATCTTTTCTATTCTGCAGTAAGAAAACAGGATAATTACCTTTCTTTACCTTGTAATTTTTTGCCATAATTAAGAACCATTCTATTAACCCACTTTTGGAGAGGTCAGCTGTTTCTCAAAATGAAAGGTAACAAAAAAGAAATTAACGTATGGGTAACAGGCATACAATGAGTAATACATATTTTTGTGTCTTCCCTTAAAGTATTATGGTAAAAGATTTCTAAGGATTAGTGGTAGATTAGCCATGTTGAAAGTTAGAATATTTTTCAGTTGAAAAATCCAAATA
>VYZT01065927.1:0-22506 GCA_013400735.1 Pomatostomus ruficeps | reverse complement strand
ACCCACATTGGAAAAGTTCATGGGGAACTGTCTACCATGGGAGTGACCCCATGCTTGAGCAGTGGAAGGGTGTGAGGAGTCCTTCTGCTGAGGAGGAAGGAGTGGCAGAGACAACAAGTGATGAAGTCACTACAGCTCCCATTCCCTGTCCTCCTGCACTGATGGGTGAGCAGAGGTAGGGAATTAGAGAGTGACATTGAGCCTGGGAAGAAGGGAGGAGTGGGTGGGAGAAAGGTGTTTTTAAAATTTGAGGTTTAATCTTATTATCCTACTCTGATTTGATTGGTGATAAATTAAATCAGATTTCCCAGGCTGAATCTGTTTTGCCTGTGGTGGTACCTGGTGTGTGATCTCTCCCTGCCTTTATCTCAACCCACGAGCCTTTTGTTATATTTTCTCTCCCCTGCCCAGCTGAGGAGAGGAGTGATAGAGCAGAGTAATCATCATCCAGTGAGGGTCAGCCCACCACAAATAGGGAGGTGCTTGCTGTTCTTAGAAGCCAATAATTGTATTTCTCTCCATGTTTCTACCAAGAAATTATCTTGTATTTATTCAGAGTGCTCCTGTGCAATTCTATATTCTTTATTTCTGAATTACAAGAGTAAATACAAGCAAATTTAAAAGTGAAATTAAGCACATACTGTTGAAAATGGGCAGAATAGTAGTATATTTTAGTAAAAGACCACAGTACAGAAGTACAGCATTCTGACTAAAATGTAAATCTACCAATTCTAGTTTTATCTCAAATGTATGTTTACTTCACGTTTCAGATGCCCAACTTTCTGATTGACTAACTGAAAGGAATGATGTATACAGCATATCAGTGTGCCCTGTGTTTTAGAAAAGTGAAATTAGTTCTGTTACTTTACTGAAGTTTATTTAAAGCACTAGAAATTAGTATTTTAGGAATTCCAAAATAATGTTCTTAAAGATATCCACAAATGCAACGCTATGTGATACAGCTATTGAATCAAAGATAGGTTAGAAAAGTTTAAATGGCATATTTTGTACATAACAGAATTAAATGGTGAACATTTTTCAGGGAAAGTTGAGTAATTCCCTGTGTGGGTTTTCTTATAATTTCTGTAAACTCTCCACTAGTTGCCCTTTTCATTGATTTGTTGGACTGTATTGTTGCTATCGTTAACAAAATACTTTTTTCTACACAGGCATTAGCAAGCTCAGTTTTTGCACAGAAACTTAGCCCTTTTGTTATTTGTCCTTTTAAAATTTGTCTTTCCTCAGTTATTCCTTCCCCAACTTTTAGGTGCCATATTGAAATTGAATGTACGTTTGTCTTCACAAACTCAATGAGACAGAAATATTTTATATGCTGGAACTCCACCCTCCTTCCCTCTTACCCTATTTTTGTTTTTAATGCCACACTTGACCTAGGCATACCTTACTGTTGAAAAATGGTATCTGCAGCAGCCGTTATATGCTCCTTGTTGAAGAGGGCAGACAGCTGCCTTTCAGCACACAGTGGAAGAAACTGCCTTAACCAATTTTCAGGGTACTGCTTCTACAGCATTTCTCACCAGGTATCTGAGTTCTGCTCTGTTAAGTGGTTTGGGATGTTTTCCCCCCTGTTTTCTTGAATGTTGTGCTATTTCTTTTATCCTTTTCTGCCAGAGGTGGGGGCACTGAACAGCATTGCTCTGTGGATGAAAGCAGATCTGTGTGGAAAGTGCTTCATGAAGTATTGCTTCTGGATGTGTTCTTGTGTCCCATCATGAGCCGGCTTGCTTCTCCTGAGAAGACCTAAATTTGACACTCGCTTCCTGAATATCTGGTTGAGGTGGATAGTGTGGCAGTGGGCTACGGGGGAATCCCCTAGCTGCCACGTTCTAACCCTGTCAAGCATAGACTCAGTTCCACCTCTGTTATTTTAATATTCATTGTATTGTTTTACTATTCAACAGTTGCCAGAAAGTTCTGTTGTTCTGTGACGTTCATAGGTTGATGCAAATACATCCCGCCCCTGCCCAAGACTCACTGGAAAGCTGTCACCCCATGTCAATTCGTGATTTGTTAAGAACCTTGGACCCACCTTATCACCACCCCCTTCACCTTGTCTGTAAAAGTCTGTGTAACGACCCTGTCGGGGTCTCTCTGGTAGCAAATATCCTGAAGAAAAGAACACCAATAAAGGTCTGGGTAAGCTACCGAGGGTTCTCTCTCTTTTATTTCTACCTGCTCCAATTACCATCGGGGTTTTCTGCTCTCACTGCAAAGCACAAGCTAGGTATAGAGATAAACGAGATAAAGTTGCCAATAGCGGCAGCCAAGGAAGCTTAGCTGACCAAAGCACTGGATAATGGCAGACTTGCAGCACCCAAGCAGCCTTCAAAAACCCCCAAAGACGCGTTAGGGTAGCTTGTCAGTGTTTTGAATATTTTTAAGTCTATGGGATGTTAATCAGAACTAAGACCTTCAGTTTGTCTCTCAGTTTTTGAAGCTAGTCTAGGTTAATTTTTTTTTTAATTAAAGTGCCGTCTGCTGTGTTGCTTGCTAACTTTCGGAGGCAGAAGCATTAAATGAAGTCTGCAACAGAGGCATGCTGAACTCATCTGTCTGCCTTCCTCCCCTGTCCTGTACTCTTATCTGGAGCACAAGCAAAAACAGCAGAAAGAGCTGAGCGGTCTGGGGAGCCCACATACCTGGCAAGTAACAAAGACAATTTCTCTCTCTTCTTCTTCAACATTTAGTGAAGGCAGGGAATTTGAGGTTCTGCTAAGGCCTGCCATGACCTGGGAGAGCACAGTGAAGAGTCCTTGGAGAAGAATTGAGGTTGAGGTTTAGTCAGAACTGATGGGTTAAAGTCAGGGTTCAAAACCCTCAGAAAAATTTGGGATAGGAACCAGGCGGGTGTGCAAATTAAAGTTTAGAAAGGACTTACATTGTGGTTATATCAAAAAACATTTATATTACTTATATATGGAAAAAAATTGGAGGTTGGGCAGTAAAACAAAATGGTTAGCAGGGAGCTGATAGTATTTTGACATTATTAGCAGTAGAAGTTGTGCCAGGCAGCCTTGTGATAAACTGTGTGTATGCAAAGCTTTTTGATGTACTGGGGTTGACAGAGGCTCCCCATGCCCTTGCCTGGGATGAACTAAGCCAAAAAGAGCCCATGTCCCTGTGTGTTTCTGTTTGCTGGGATGAACTAAGCCAAAAAGAGCCCATGTCCCTGTGTGTTTCTGTTTGCTGGGATGAACTAAGCCAAAGAGAGCCCATGTCCCCGTGTGCCTGTGCTGCCTGGTGTTGTTAGGGAGGTAACAAGATAAATCCACTTTTTGTGTTTCGGCCATGGTTTGGTGGATGCCGTGATTACCTGTACCTGTCGATTCACACAGCATCCCCACCTGCTGGAGAGGTGCAAGAGAAGAGTTGGCCTCCAGTGGAGAGCTCCAGCTGCATTGGAGCAGGATGCAAAGATGGGTGGAAGGCAGCCCACCCAAAAGCCAGGTGGTGAACATGCAGGGAACAGGCAGGCATCTCAACCACACTCACCAAGTGACAGGCTAAAGCACCTCCTGGCCTTGGCAGTGCCCATACTTCTCCACAGCCAGCTGCTCCCACAATTCCAGAGCCTGCTGGAGCAGCAGGCAGTGCAAAGTTCATCCCCCTGGCCCTCTTGTTTCTACCAGTGCTCAGCTGCCAAACCCTGTGTGGTCTCCAGCGTGCTGCTTATGCCTCTCTCTGCCGTGGTTTGTGTCTTTTCTGGGTGGACTGGGATGGCACACTGTTACATCCATGCAGCCAGATGGCCCTGGGTCTGGCCTGCCTTCCTGCTGTCATCCATGGGTTACAGCGCCCGTGAAGTGCACAAATGCCCTTTCCATCAAGTAATGTGGGAAAAACCCTGGAGACGTGAAGCAATTTTAAAAATAAATAAATAAAAGGAGGAATAATAAGATCTGGAGATTGCTTTACTTAACAGATACTTCTGTGTCTTGAGTAGAAATGTTCCTTAAGACTGCAGAAAGTGCTATCCAAATAAATTGTGTTGACTGCTTCCCAGGCATGTAGTGTTCTTTACTCTGCAAGAGGTTAATAGACTGAAGGATGTTTTCTGAGCTTCATCAGAGCTAAGAAAACCTTTGGGCCTTTACATGGGAGAAGATTCATATCATAATTATTTTTATATGCATCCAGGGCTTTTTCTTCTTTTGCAAACATGTTTTTCTTTGTGTCTTTACTAATTTGTAGGGGCAAAGGGGACACACATTTACAGAAAACCCAATATTTTTCCCCTAACAGTGATACCCATGTAATAACATTTCTGTTCAGAGGGAATATTTTTTATGTGGATGCTGCTCTGAAGCACAGCATTGACCTGACTTGTTGATGATGGATTTGGCTTCTGAAATTTGTGTTTTGTATTAATCCTACATAGATGTCTTCTTTTAACAATTCTGCATTATATTAATTTTAATCACTTGGGTGCTACAGATAAACTTGAATTTAAGATAGAGACTATTATTTAGTGTCTACTGCAAAGTTTTTTTGTGGTTAAATTTGTAGAAAAAATCTTAATGTGAATTATGCTTACGATATTGTGTAATTCACTATTTTCCTAGATGTAATTCTGGTGAAGCATCATAGAATATAGTAATTTTTATTACTTAGTTTTTAATCTTGTTTCTTTCCATTTATATTCAAGTATCACATTGCAATACTTCACAATAATTTAATTGCAACTATTAAAAGTGCATTTTGCTAAATATAACTCCTGTGCTTTTGTCATAACACATTACCTTTTTTATATAGTTAGGGTTCTCTTAAACTGCATTTTGTCCGTATTTCATTTATGAAGAAATCTTACTCTTCTCAGTAGTAAAGACTACTTTTCCTGTGTTTTTCTGTGCTGTGAATTCTTGGATCAGTCTCTTCTTTGAGAAGAGTATCAACAACTTAGGCTTGGCTTAACTGATTCCAAGTCTGCTTCTGAGGAGAAGGAAGTCTGCTTCCGATGTTTGTCATGTTGGTCTGAATAAGGATCTCTTTCAGCCCAATCAGGGACGAACCTAAAGGAAGGATATGCGAAACAAAATGAAAATACTATCAAACCATAGGTTTCTTGTCTAGTAGTTATTTTTACCAGGTAAATCCAACGGTTTTGTCATGGGACAGTGTAATTATTCTTATTTTATGAATGGATGGGTTGGGGGTTGTATGAAAGACGTGGCAAAGAAAAACTGGAATTAATGAGGTGAAATGAAAAATAGTTTGATTGTCTAAGGCTGACAAAATTATTTGGTAAAATTTAAGTAGCATATTGTTAGAGATTTCTGTTGCCTTGTGCTGATTTGGGGCATTTAAGGTACAAGATACAATTGGGTGCTTTGCTGAGAAACAGGATTCCTATGAAGGGCTCTGACGAGACTGTCTCCAAGGATTTCCAGTTGTATCATCCAGCCACAGTGCTGACTCTCTCATCAGTCTTTGTACTCCTTGGTACTGTTTGCAGGATTCTGCTGCACCTGGTAATGAACAAGGTTATGTATTAACTTGTTTCTTTCTGTTATCAAGAAAACAATTTGGAAAGTTATGCAGTGGAGCAAGAATTTATTGTCAATAAATTTACAAGTCAAGATGCTACCAGACGTAATTTAGCAGAGAGAAAGTGGCCTTTTTAGAAGGTGCTTATAATTTTTCTTAATAGCAGCTTCCCATCTATGATGCAGGTGGAGTAACAGTAAGTGTGGTTTATGGAGATCCACAGAGTAGAATGACAGTAGGACAGAGATTTGCTGGATTAAGCAAGGCAAAGCATTCCTGTATGCAAGACAATGTGGATATTACTCCCTAGAAAACCTGCAGACTTAGAGGTTGTCCTGGGGTGATTTTTATGCTCTGGGTTTTTTGTTTTTTTTTTCCTTTCTTTCTTTTTCCTATCATCTGCTTAAGCCCAGGAATGGTTCCTGTAACCTTGAGCTCGCAGAGAGAAAACCTGGCATGGTTTGTTTTTATCGCTTTGAGATAAAAGCGCAAGTTTTTTTTTTCTTCCCTTCCAGTAGTCTGTCCAGCTGTGAGTTAGGACAGAGGGGTTTTTTTCCTTTTTCTTTTCCCCTTCCTGCTGGGATTGCAGTTTTCTTTTTGGTTTTTTTTTTTGGACTGTTCGGCCTCGTTGTTTTTCCCTGTCAGAACAATCAGACCATCTCTGGGGGAGACAGTCGGCGGGACCCTCGCCAGGAGCTGCCGGACACCCCGGCCCAGCCGGGCCGAACCTTCAGGAGGAGTTGAACGAGAGAAAGGAGAGACTCTGAAAAATTCCACCATCTTTCTCCACGGTAGAGAAGGTTTACTGTCTAATATTATTCAAGTTTTGGTTTTTTTGTTTTGTTTTCTTTGTGCCTGCGTGCACCTTGCTTGTCAAATAAACAGTTCTTTTTTCACGTCTCTCCAAGAAGATTTTAATTCCGAACCTTGGCTGGGGGAAGGGGCTGTAATTCTGCCTTTTAGAGGAGACACCCTTTTGGAGTCTTCTCCCAAAATTTGTCTCAAACCGGGACAGAGGTATATCTTGGAATATCCTGACGATTCTCTCAGAAGTGCTGCCAAGCTCCTTTCTGTCCTATGAACAATCCTAAGTTTGATCTTTGGCTGTGTTCTAAGCATAGTCAAAGGAAGTCTTAAACTTGGTGTGAGCATTTCTTTGTGCGATAGGAAATACTTGGTTGACATGGTGACTTTAGTATGTCCATTGCCTTTTCCTCTAGATACCATCCAGGTTATGGGTTCCCTGATATATGAACGTTGTCCTAGCCATTTAGTTGATGATGAATGATGTTTTGTGAAAGTAGTTTCCTCCCATTCACAAAGTCTGTTTTAAGATTTAATTTAAAACATTGTCTCCATACAGTTTCTTGTGTGCGTGTTGCAGTATGTGGACTGTGAGGTCGGAGTGTGCTGTCTGAGTAACAAATGCAGAGCAGGAAACCCTCCTTTTATGCATCTCTCTGTGTATGTTGTTCTCTTCACCAGAGGCGGTCTCAGTGATTGCTGTCATGGCTTCTGGTGGCTCCCACAGGGCAAACCTGAGTTACATTTTCTAGGTAGTTATGGTCAGCTCAACCCCTGTCACTCTATGTCCAATCTCTTTACTTTTTCCATACACAAAACTTTATTTTATTCTTAGAAGTGGATGTCGTTTGCCGTGTAACTCTCCAATCTCATAAGGCAGCTGTGTGAAGACAAAAACAATGCTGAACTGCATGCCCTTTACAGGGCTTGTTTGGGGGCATGTTTTTCTTATGCAATCTTGCAAGTTGTTTTTTAGAATTGCCCTTCCCCCTCAAGGTTCAAATACAACTTTTTTTACAGACCTTCTGCCCCATCCCTCTTGAGGCTCACTCTCCAATTTCCTAACCTCAGTGTTAAATAATTAGTTTTGGAAGGCTGAGCAGAAAAAAAAACTAAATTAATATCTGCATTTGAATGGTAGCTTTGTGCAGTTCCTCTTCTGCAATTAGAAAATTGTCTCAAGTGCTGGTCTACGAAAGGTAATTATGAGCAAAAGGTTGAGTTCTCTTTTTTAATGAGTTCTGCCTGATGCTGAGAAGAAAATCTAGTCTGGTACAGAGTATATTCAATAATGCTAATTAAACCATTCCTCCCACTTATTTTAAGTCAAATTAGTTTGATCCAATTGAGAAACTAATGTTTCACTAAGGCAGCTTTTTAAGACTTAACAAAATAGTTCCATGTCACCTTAAATGAGAGGGCTTTTTTTATGAAGGGAGTACCAATCTCCATTGAGTGAAATGTAGCCTTTCTCCTTTTCCTTAGTATTATAAGTAAAACTCTTGAGTAGCCTCTGCTACTCAAGTGTGGTGATATCAATTGCAGTTCTAGGTGTGTTGCATTTTTTTTCCCCATTTTTGCATAGAATAACTGTTTTTTATTTTATTAGAAGGAAAATGAAAAAAATCAAGCACTCTTGGTGCTTGTCCCTAACTCAGAGGCATAACTTGCTTTAATCTACTTACAGGAAAGTAATAAAAACTTTATTATCAGAACTTCAGGAGATGACTTATTGAAGGCTTCATCCTGAAAGCTCTTTGGAATGTTAAGGACCAAAAGTTAAAATGCTTAGCAGGGTTGGATTTTTTTTGAGGCAGTTAAACCCGGTCGTGTACTGCTTACTGAATTTTGCTGGTTTGATGGGCTTATACAGCATGAAGTCTTTTTCTGTTATGGTTATGGAAATATTATCAGGAAGTGGATTGTTCATATCAGTATCATGGACAAAATTTGCCTTTATTGCTACTCAGACCCACTCAGGCATATTGGTTTTAGGAAGGGGTGCTTCACTACTTTTTAAGGTACACTGCATTGATCTGGATGTTCTGCTTTGGGAGGACATGTAATGTTCTTCCTGCTGAAGTTGTATGATTGCATATCCACGTGGTTAAAACTAGTTCCCCCCTGCCCAACATCACTGGAGAAAAACCCTCAGGTGTGCTAGAGGGGGGAATCTTGCACCTGCCTGTTCACTTGTGGGGCTGACCGCCTGGGCATGCTCAATGTTTGGGTACAGTTTGGGCCTGGGGCCTTGCCACTGAGGATCTCTGTCAATGCTCTGGGGGCTTCACATCGCCCCAGCTTCTGTTTCACCAGGGCAAGTTGTAAGCTGTTCTGTGTGTGTCCTGTGAGCTCCAACCAGCCTGGACTCCAGGGCTGGCCAGCAGCTGAAAGAAACCTTTGAAGATGCCTGGCTTTTGAAAGCTGGACTCTGTGGTATGGCTGTGTTCTAGCAGCTGCAGCTGGGGTGAATGAGCTGAGCTAGCTCGAAGCTGCGTAGCTCAGGTACTGTCAACATTACTGCTGCAGCGGGAAAGCCACAATGGAAACTGGTTACAAACTCTGCCCACTGAGGTTGGCTCTCTCTCGCTGCGGCTGCATTGTCAGCAGTACAGTATCCAGGCTCTGCATTTTTGACTTATCAAGAATGTTTTTGTGAGCTGTGGTTACAGTAGTGAATGCCAGATGTACTCACGGCTCCTTGAAGGAGCAGTGTAGTGTCATAATGGATGTAGGCTGAAGGATAAAGAGAACTAGAGAACTAATCCTGCAGTAAGGACAAACTAGTTGCATTGGTGCTGCCTGATACAACCTGTGGTTTTGATATCCATTCTGATTCTGGGGCACAGGAGAGTGTAATGCTGATTCTTGTTCTGGGCAGCTTTCTTGAAGAATTGAAGGTTGTGCCCGTGGTAGAAAATAAAATGGACCATAGTGCACTTGTGCATTCACAACACACTGTCCCTGACCTCTCTTATCCTGCAGACTGTACTTAATCTCCCACTGTCAGGGAGAATATTAATTGCCAACTGTTGATGGAGTATACCTGTTAGCAATTAAATGTTATGGATGAGTGTAGGCTGGTATTTGAGCCCTTGCCTTGTCTTTAATTTATTGATATAGGCACATGCAGCTAAATCAGTAATTTTTACGAGTTCTGAGTATTCTCTATGAGTTCCCAGGATTTTTTCTTTAAGCCATTTTATAATTCCACTACAAGTGGGCTTTTTTATTCCTGTTTTCTCTCACTTTATAGACTGTGGAAGTCAGCACGACTGAATGGCTGCAGCAGCAGTACTGTGTAGCTCATTAGCTATGTTAAAGATGAATGGCTTGATTTAAGTGCAATGGTTAAAAAGAAAACTGTTTTGCTGAAGGAGATAAGGTGGATGCCACAAATTAATGTAGTTTACATACAAATTTATAATTTTTTATTATTTGAAAACCCTGACCAATAGTAGGAAAAACCACTTATGCATTTGGCATAATACTGGCATATGCAGATATTAAATAATGTGCATGGTGAGAAGCAGGCTTTTTATCTGGGAGTTTGCCAGGACAGGCATCATATCCAGGGGTTTCTTTCATGGTCAGGAATAAGAAAACCAAATACAATGATATATGTTTAGTACTTGGCAGTTGAAATGCAACTCTGCCATATTTTTATTGAATGACATGAGCAAAATTCAGTGTCTTGTTACTTTCTTACAGATTTAAATTAACTGTTTTGATTTGCAGTTTGTTTTTATTTAGGGGTTTTTTTGTTTAGTTGGTGGGTTTTTTTTGGTTGCAGACCCTTTTCAGTCTAATTTAAAAAAAATAACAAAATTCTAGCATGGGAGAGCTGCCAAAAATTTGATGGAATAATGTTCATGATTTTTTTCTCTGAATAAATATTAGATAATTTTGTCACTCTTGTGTTGAAGGTGCCATGAATGTAAAAACAAAAAAATGTTTAATACATTATAGAAGGGGAATGGCATTTCATGCTGTTCTCCAATTAAAGTCTAGGCCACATTCTGCCTATGGAGAACTGCCTTTCAGTGTTGATTTGTAATTCAGTAAATGCTTGCTGTTCCTGAATAGGTGAAGAATTGTCCTAAACAACTACAATTGTAGGTAATATGAAGGGAAATCTTACTGGTTTGGATTAGTCCTTACTCTTATTCGTTACATTTTTTCAAGAAACTTCATGAACACAGGGTGTATTTCATAACCCTTCTAAGCATTACTGTAAAAAGCAAATTACACTTGGCAGTGTGATTTATTTCACAAATTTTCACAAAATCATTAAAATTTTTTTAGGAAGTGGTCCCTGGAGGCCATCAAGTCCATCTTTCTGCTTGAAGCAGGATTGCTACTGAGTCTAGATCAAGTCAGCTGTGTTTTTTTCTGACAGTCTTGAAAACCTCTGAGGCTGGAGTGTCCACCTATGTGAGTAATATATTATAGTGCTCAACTCTCTTTCTAGTGAAGACTTTTTTCTTAATGTCCCTCAATCTTCCTAAGGGCAACCACGCCCTCTTGGCCCTTGTTTTGCCATTGGCCATACCTGATGAGAGGTTCTCTCCATGGTCACTGGAGCTACCTCTCAAGTAGCTGTAGGCCATTGTTAGATCTCCCACTTTGCCAGACTAAACAAGCCCAGCTCTCTCAATCCCTTTTGAGGGCCCAAGTGATGGCCATCCTTATAGCCTTCTATTGGGCCTTATTCAGCTTCTCATCATCCTTCATGAACGGCAGAGCCTCAAACTGAGCACAGCTTTCCAGACACAGTCTCTTCAGTGCAGGAGCTCCCCTGACCTTCTGGCTGCTCTTTCCTCAAGGTGGCCCAGCATTGGCTTTCCAGCTTTCCAGGGAGACTGCACCATGGCTCATATTCACCTTGGCACCCACCGTGGTCTCTGGTAATATCAGCAGGTCTGGGAGTCAGGCAGCCACTTTCCAGCTGTACTTGTGTGTGAGGTTATTCTTCCCCAGGTGCAGAGCTTTGCAGTTCTGCTTATTAAGCTTTGGGAATTTCCTGTTGCTCTAGTTCACAAGAGTAAACTCTAGCTTCTCAAGAGTGCTATGAATTAAAAGCCTACCACTCAGTGTAACAACTTTTCCTTCATTTGTTACTGTCCTTTCATTTTCTAGTAAATGCATTCTTTCTTACGACCCAGGTTGCTGATGAAGATGAGGAACATTGTCAAACCCCGATCCTCATTGTGTTATTGACTGTCAGCTGATTACAATGACTTTGAGCCATTGATTACTGTGCACCCATGGTTCTAGGCAATTTTCAACATATCTAACAGCTCAGTCAAGCCCATAGTTTCTCAGCTTTCTGGGCTCCTGTGGAAGATTGTGTCAAAGCCTTATGAAAGGCAAAGTGTATCATATCCACTGCTCTCCCCTGATCCATGCAGGTCATCATTTCATCATAGAAGGCAATCGGGTTGGTCACGGGTGATGTGCACTCGGTAACTCTCTGCTGGGTATTCCCGATGGACTTTTTGTCCTTCACATTCTTGAAAATCTATTTCCTTTTCTCTTAATATGAGTGAGTGGAAAAAACACATCATCTCTTGGAGACAAAGACACATGAATGCAATGTTCTACTGGCAACAGCAGAGGTAGTTCATCTCCAGAGGAGAGAACCAGGGATAAGCTGCTTTATTGGTACAGATGACTTCTATTTTAATGAGGAAGAGAGATAATTGCGTTAAAGATTAGTCTTTGTTTGGCTAAGGGAAGATCTTTCCAGGAATAAAGTGACACCTTAGGAAACTTAGCTACCTTTGAAAAGAGTCCTAGGAGTAATATAAAGTTTGCATTTATAATTCACTTAGGAAACATTATACTACATGGTAGATACAGAAGAATTCATTGACATCTCAATTATAATTAAAGTCATTGAGTTATGAAAGCAAAAGAGTAAATCTCCAGATATTTAATAAGAACAAAGATAACTTTCTCTAGTTTAGATGAAATATTGGCTAGAGATAATGAAATTAAAAGTTAATCAGTTGCTGGGTAAATCATTTGGCACTCCAGGTGAGAAAATGTAACTCTTTTTGAGGGAGAAATATACCGTCTCAATATATAGCAAATTTTAATTTTACTCTATAGTGTATTTAAAATTCACCTTCCCAAGTAATTTTAGGGAAACGCCTAAGTCCTGCCTCCATATTGTTTAATTAATTGCTTTTTTAGTCTCTCCTATGCCTATATTAAGGTGAGCAGAAACTATCTTTCAGAATGTATGAAGACAAATGCACAAATGGGTATCAAGTCCCAGGTCCTGGTCTACTCTGTTATTACAGTATTTGAGAATTCCAGCTTGGGGATCCATAGCACTATTTGCAGTTGCTCTACTCAACACAGCTGCATATGTTGCAGGTATGTTTCAATAAGTTCAAAGAAAGGAAGCCACTGAAATTTGCATGAGACCAGTTCCGTTGTGTTTTCATGGAACATATCTGTCTTTTTCTTAGTCACCTTCTGTCAGACTTTCACAGTCCTGGGACTGGCACTTTACCAAGTTTGTTAGGAGTTCTTAGTGTATTTTTGCTACTCTTCAGCTGAGATGATTGATTGATACCTGTGTTTATATTTGCAGGTATAGGAGTCATTGGATGTCCTGGGTTTTTTTGGGTTTTTTTGGGGGTTTTTTTTGTTTGTTTTGTTTTTGTTTTGTTTTAAATAAGGGTTTCTGAAGTGGAGAGAAATTTACTTTAACAGCAGAGTGAGTGAAAAATTTCTCTGCATAGGTTGCTTTTCTTGGGAAGCCTATTCTAGCTGACCCAGCTTGAGTAGGAGGATTTGACTAGACACCTTGAGAGGTAATTTCTAACCTCAGTGCTTTTGTGATTCTGTGATTCAGCTGTGATTTCCAATTTTGACTGGTCAAAGGGGTGTATGATGTAGCATATTCTAGAAAAGATGTGCTTGAATGAAGTCCAAAGCTTTAATGCAGAGAGATTTTGAGACCTTCTGTATTAGACAGACAATATAGTCACAGCATCATAGGGTAATTGATTTTGGAAGGAACCTAAGCAGGTCTTTAATCCAACCTCATGTTCAAAGTAGGATCAGCTATGAGCTCAAACCAGGTTACTTGGAGTTTTATATACTTTGTGTACTTAAAAATCTCCAAGGAAGGAGACTGCACAACACTTCTGAGTAACCTGTTCCTATCATTGTCTGTCCTTGTGGTGAAAAAAAATTCCCTTCAGCCAGTCTCAGTCTGTCATTTGAAATGCTTGCTGTTTCTCTTCTTCCCATCATGCATCAATTTGAAGAACCTGTCTCCATTGTCTCTGTGACCTCCATGCAGATATTAGAAGGCTGCAGCTACGTTCTTCTGAAGCCTTGTCTTCAGGCTGAACAAGACAGATTAGCTCAGTTTCTAATGATAGGGTGAATTCTCCAGACCCCTGACCATCTTACCAGCTCTCCACTGAACTCTGCTGAACTTGCTCCAGTTCATCAATGTCTGTATTGAGAAGGGAAAATTGGATGCAGTATTTGAGATGTGGTCTATGAAGTCCTTTTACCTACTGGCTATGATAATACAACTTAGGATGCCGTGACTTTTTTTGCTGCCAGGGTATACTGCTGGCTGTCTGCCCAGGGTCCTTTTCAGCACAGCTGTTCCCCAGCCTGTCGCTCCCCTGCCTGCCTTCATGCAAAGGCTTATTTCTTCCCAGGTGCAGGACTTTGAATTTTTCATTTTTAAAATTAATCAAGCTCCTGCTGGCCCATTCCTCTAGTCTGTCTAGATCCCTTTTAACAAAGTCCTGCTCTTAAGCATATCAGCTCTTTCTCCTAATTTGATGCATGTGCACAGTTCATGAAAGTGTGTGCAACCACCTACCTCCAAGTAATTGATAAATATATTAGAAAGGACAGGTCCCAGGATAGACCTCTGTGATGCTCCACTTGTTGCTAACCTCCAGATACAGTAGGATGGGCTATCTACTGTCTTATGAGGCTGATCATTCAAGCAGGTTTTCTCATATCTAATTGCCTACCAGTAAAGATCATATCATAAACTGCATACAAGAATATTGTGAGAGTCAAGCATATCTCTAAAGATGAAAGTAAATGACATCCAATGCTCTTCTTTCAGCCACGAATCCAGTAATTTTATCTTGGATGACTGTCTAAGTAGATGGTCATTTACACTTGGATTGTCTGTGCTGACTGTGCCCAGTCACCTTATATACTTCATGTGCCCAGAAACACTCTTGAAAATTACTTGCTTTGTGATTTTTTTCCAGAGATCAAAGTGAGATTTCAGGTTCCCTGGGTTTACCTTTTGACTTTTTTGAAGATTGATATAACATTTGCCGTCCTCCAGTCATGCGGGACCACTTGATCTCTATGAGCTGCTAAAGATAATGGAGAGCAGCCTTGCAAGCATACAGCCTGTTGGATTCCATGAGCTTGCGTGGGTTGAATTCTCCCAATTAATCCCTGAGTCCTAGTGGACTGCTGGTAGGTCTCCACGACCCCTTTCACGAATCACTGAGGTGTGGTAGATCTTTGTGAAGACTGAGACGGATGACATTAAATCCATTGGCGCTATTTGTGCCTGCTGTTGCTAAGTCACCTGTCTTGTTCAGCAGCCCACATACTCCTTGTGCAGCCTTACAGCTATTTTTCTGCTTCTGTGCTCCAATGAGACCTTGCCTTTCACTGAAGCCACTGTAAATCGATGCACTTCTTATACTAGAAAAACAAATAAATGTGACCTGTAACAAGATGTTACAGGGTTTACAAGGAGCAAGTAAAATTTTATTAGGTAACTGTGAAACTCTGAAAATTTAAACCAAAAACTGCAATGCACTCCTTGTTTACAGTTCTTGCTGATGATGTTGTGCAAGTTGTGGTGGCCCTAGGGGTGCCAGCAGCCTTGACTGTTCCTGCCCAGCCCTGCCTCAACAATGCCACAGCAGACTGGTCTCCAGCTCAATACAGCCCTTCCTTGTCCTTCTCTGCCAGTAATGGGCCCCACCCAGCTGGGCCCACATCCCAGTTCATGGTTGTCCCATCCCCAGGGAGGTGCCCAGTGCCCAGGGCTGGGGGTTCCCTGATGCCCCGCAGCTGCCCTGTTCATGGCTGGGGTGGTTGGATGGGCACACACAGACCCACGGGCAGCCATTGTTCTGCTGCTTCCTGCCACGAGTTGTCTTTCTAGTGGGGTTGTTGCCCTGAGTTTTGCAGTTTCTCAGTGTTTTTTCTTTCTGTAATACTTTCTCACACTTCTTCTGTAAACATGCCGTGGTTTCTTAACAACTATCTATGTTTTTCCTAACTGTCTGTGTGTTTATAATTCCAGTATACTGGGTGGAGAAATATGATAGATTGATGCTTTGACCAGTGGAATTGAGAGGTGGTCATTTCTACCTCCAATCCACGGTGATTTGTAAAAACATATAAATAAAGGCAGAGGGTTCTGCCCTCTCTCTCTTTCTGCCCTCTCCGTTTGCTGTCTCTGTGTGGTCTTTTATTTGGCTCTCCTTTGGGCTCCTCGGCCTAGCCGGCCTGACCCAGTGCTACATCGGGTCTTTTGGGGATCCACTCCTATTTTCCTCCAAAAGCAATGGATTCCAACTTTTCTGAAAAAATCTAATACCAGGTTCTGCATCTTCTGTCTCAACAGAGTATTTTGAGGACACAGCTGAAAATACCTTTTAGTTTTGATTGACAGGCACTTTCTACCACCTGAGGCATATACTAGCTGTTTGTGTCATGTAGGGGATCTGCACTGCATTTTGTGTTCCTGCTTCTCAGTTTAGCCCTGTGCTGGGAAAGGGGTGAAATCCAAACCCAGGAGAATTTGCTGAAAAGCAGCATGCAATGCCCTCTGATCTTACACCTCCCTCCTGACTCCTTCACCTTCTTTGATGATGTCACATGTTTTGCAGTGTTAACTGCAGTCCTTGTACTGTAAGCAAGGGCCTTTCCTTGAAGAGGTCAGCTATCATATTGGCTTTTTAGTACTCATCTCAATAGTGCAAAGACATCTCAACTGCTGGCAGTAATGATGAAAGCACATGGGCTCTACAGCCTGGCCTTTTTGGCTTTGCAAGTGCTTGTGACCCCTGTGCTATGACTGCCATGCATCTCATGCCCTTCTGATGGCAGTGCTTAACAGGAGATGGAATAAGGACAAGCCTTGTAGGACGTGTCCCTTGCACCGTTCTTGAATGCCAAACACTCCATCCTCATCTAAGCTAGATACCAGAAAGATCTTTTTCATTGGGAACCTCTGCTGGGCCTGTTAATTTGCAGTGTTAAGTGATGTGTTGCTCCTAGAATAACTCTGCCAATCATGGATTTGTTGTCTGTGTGTGCAAATGTGTTCATGATACTTCTGAACTCATCTTGAGAGAGAGGTTTCCTTCTTTCCTGCTCTGGGACTTGGCCTGTTTGGTACAGTGTGCCTGATTCTGCCCTCTGGAAATAAACCAGAAAAAACCCACCAGTACAGAAATCTTTTTACACAGCTTCGGAATAAGCTCTTCTACCTATGACTGGGTTTCTGAGGAAGGATGAGCTGTATCTCAAAGTCACAATGTCCCTGCAGTTTCTATTGATTTCAGGAGTATGTGTAGGTGCTCAGAAGTTTTGTTCTGCTTGCTGACTGTACATGCATGAGCTAAATCACACTCAGCTGCATAATGCGACAAGCTATAGAGACAAAATTCCCCAAACTCTACTTTTACCTTCATTTTCTCTTTCAAATGCAAGTGAAGAAAGGTCTAAATTAATTAGTGGAGAAGCTGCAGAACACTGAAGAACATGTCTTGATTCATTTGTTTTAGAACATTTAGATGTAGGACAAGTCATGGAGAATGACACTGAAGTGTGCAGCTCCTAGGGAGCCAATATTAATTTTTCACTAAATGCTCAAAATTATGCACATTTGTAATATCTTTATTCACTGTATGCAGTGCAGTGGATCAGAGCCAGACTTCAATATGAGGATTGCAAAAATACTTCCAGTGCTTTTCCCATTTTTATTTGTTATGATCTGTTAATCTTAGCAAACAATGCAATATTTTTTGAGACTCTTCTTTCTTCCTCCTCGCCTGTGCTTGACGTGCCTTCTGGGCTCCTATTGCTTTCTGGGGTCCACAACACTGCCCGGATTTCTGTGGTGCAATCTATCCAGCGCCCTGGTCAGATTAGCGTTTTGCTGCTCGGAGCAGCGCTATCTCTTGGCTTATCTATGTACCTAGGTTTTGCCTCCACAGTGTGAGGCAGAGAACCTGATGTTAAATGAAGCAGGTAGAGGCAAAGAAGAGAGAACGGACTCCCTGATAGCAGTACCCAGACTTTTATTGTTTCTTCGGGATACGGGCTATCAGAGAGACCCCGAGGGGTGGTTACACAGGGTTTTATACGGAAAGGGAAGGGGTGGTGATAAGGTAGGGTGCAGGGTTCTTATCAAATCACAGATTGACAGGGGATGACAATTTTCCAATGCGTTCTGGGCAAAGGCAGAACACAGTTGCATTAACCTATGAACGTTACAGAACAGCAGAAGTTTCTAGCAGCTCTTGAATAGTAATACAGTGTGAAGAATATTAAAATAACAGAGGTGGAACAAAATCTATGATTGACAGGGTTAAAACATGGCAGCTAGGGGATTTCCCTTAGCTCACTGCCACAGGCTCCTTCCCCACTCCTTATAGATTTAGATATTGAAATGATGAAGTTCAGAAGCCTGATAATTTCCTCGTTACTGGGGCAGAAGTTATTGTAGATATTTCTGTCTGCAAAGTACTGTGAGGTGGGGTCTATGCTCTCACTGCAATATCCATTTTGTAGCTTAGATCTGTATAATGATCTGAACATATGATGCACATGCACCAGCTATGCACAAAGGCCTCAGCCTATGTATAAATACAAGTTGTTGAGTGTCAGGATTTGTTGTTTTATTTGTTTCAGAATTTTTAAAATAGTAACAAACTGTGAGTAAATAGTTTCTGAGGTGCCAGTCTGATTTCTGCTGGAAGATTCTGGCCCCAGAGCGTTAAGTGTCTTTCAATAGAGAGCAAAATTTCGGCAGCAGAAGTAATAAATGTATTGTGGGTGTATAGTGTATAAATCAATAAGGTGTTCATGCCATAAAATTTTCTTCCTAAGGCCCTCCAGGTGTGGCCATAGCTTTTTTCTAAAAAAAGGTTTCTGGCAGCCAGAAAGAGGAGAGATTTTAATACAGAATGTTTTACATGTTGTTCTTACACTGTTTCTTCTGAGTTTTTTCCTCTTCCTTATCAATATGTTAATATTCAGGGAAACCCTTTTCCTTTTTTTTGAAGGTTTCCACCATGCTCTGCACTTAATTCTAGTTTTCTGCCTGTTACTAATTAATTTTCTTAATTATTAAGGTTGCCTGGGAGCAGATATTGTCCTAATCCTTTAACAGACCTGATGAATTTGATGAATGACACTGAGAGTCTGTTTTTTCTTCCTGCTTGGCTGGACAGGTTCTGTGCTATTTTCCTTCTCAGGTAACTTGATCTACATATTTCCAATCTCAAACTGAAGTCTATAGTCTTGTATGTCTGCCTTAATATAAAATGAAGTCTATTTATTTGGTTTATTTTTTCTTATGTGGTAGGTTGACCCCATCTGGAGCCTAAGCCTCCACCAGTCACACACTCATCAAGCCCAGCTGGGTGTGGGGAGAGACTCAGAGGGATAAAAGTGAGATAACTCAAGATAAAGACAGTTTAATAGGTGAGACAAAACTGCAAGCAGAAGCAAACCAAAATAAGGTGTTCACTCACTACTTCTCATCAACAGGCAGAGGATTAGTCTCTTCCCAGAAAGCAAGGCTACATCATGCCTAACAATGCCTGGGGAAGAAAAATGCTGTATCCCCAAAGGTTCTCCCTTCCTCCTCCTTTTGCTGAGCTTTTACTGCTGAGCACATGGTTATATGGTTTGAAGTATCCCTCTGGTAAGGTTGGGGCAGCTGTCCTGGCTGCGCTCACTCCCAGTTTCTTTCTTACCCCCAACCTACTTATCTGCAGGAGCAGAGTGAGAAGAAGGAAAGGTAAAAACCCCACAAGAAACCCCTTGATGCTGTACAAGCAGTGCTCAGTGGTAGCCAAAACACTGGTGTGCTATCAACACTGTTTTAGCTTTTAATCACAAATTCCCAAATTCAAAACACACCACCATACAGGCTGCTATGAAGAAAATTAACTCTATCCCAGCCAGGCCCAGCACACCTGATTAAACTTTTGAGTCAAACAGCATGTGCAGATGGATTTAATTAAGGTATTCTTGGTCTGATCCATATTCATTAGTGATTTAAATTGAAACTCAGCTTTATTTTTTTTTTATAACATGTATATTTTATTTTGCAGTAAATGGTTGAGAAATGGTATTTTTATTGAGTTTATGTTTAGAACTTCTGGGAAAAAAACCCATATAAATTTTAGTGTTTCCTTCTTCATTGACTGAGTTCACTAGTGCTGTTAAATAGATGTGGATCAAAATTCCTCTGCAATCATCATAGGTTGGGCCAGCTATAGATTTTCAGGCCTTAAAAATGCAGAAATATCTGTCCGTGCTAGACTCTAGGTGAAGAAATCTCTCTGCCAAACTGAAGTTATGCAGTCTAGTTCTGGAAAGATGCTCATTTAGTATTTCCTTAATTCAAAAGTCCTCAGCAGGTGAAATAGAGAAAGAAAAGACAGACCAACAGGATTTATCAGGGAAAAGAATAAAACCTGAGCTTTGGAAGAAAGTAAAATACCATAGTGTTAATTAAAGTATTAACGCCAGTGTAATTTGTCCTGCATTTAACTAATTCATAGTTCTGACTCTTTTATATTCCCTTTACTTAGGGATACATGATTTACTTCCATGGTTCTTAGATTTTGGGATTAGAAGGATCCATACCCTGAAGCAGGATTAACATTAGCTCTGAGGGAATGCCTGGCAGTGCTCCCTGTAAGCAGATGACTTTCAGATGTTTTGCTTTCTAGATGACTTTGTGGCTCACAAACCACAGAAAGAAAAATGGCCTCTAGTATAAACAGGTCACCAACAGGCTGGGGCACAGTTGCATTTTTGATATCTGGAATATGTTGTAAAATCACAATTCCAGTTTGCGCTTATAGGTCAGAATATATTGCTATTGTGTCTCTGAAGGGAAAAGAGAAGGAAATGCCTATATTTCAGACATCTCCAGAAAGCCACAAATGATGCCAGGGAGGGAAAGTGCTGTTGAAATCTCTTGTGCTTGATTTCATCAGATCTTTTATTGTAGATATGAGCTGCTGCATCAGCAGCTGAGACAAAAAACAGGTGTTGTGGAGAGAAGTAAAATGGGCCAGCTTACATCAGCTATGAAGGTATCTAAGTTGTCTTACTTCACTGAAGGTTTGGCCTTTGCTTCTCAGCAAAACATCAAGCAGCTACTTAAAAAGTTAGAATCTGTCCATAGCACCAGCACCAAAGAACTACAAGCAGGACAGCCTCATCAATGGAGTGGGTATTTGTAAGTATTATGGACTCATTCTCTGGACTTCCACAGGTGATAATTCCTTTCTCTTTCCTTTCTGTGAGATGATGAACATTTTACAAATTTGTGCTTTGTTGTCAGAAATATCCATTAATACGTTTTTCATTTTGAAGATAAATAACTGGGGTGATATTTGGTTTGAGGATGGTATTTTTTGTTGTTGTTTTTCAGAACATTTTTAAGTACTTGAATCTGGGCTTCTGGGATGCAAATTAAGTATAGTAATTCTTCCTTAAAAGATTAGTTGCTTAATTTGCCTGAACTGGTAGTATTTTGCATTATCTTTTTACACAGAAGTAATTACACTGAAGTATCTGATTCTTGATGATTAAATGGAAATTTGAATTCTTTATATGTCCTTTCAGCTTTGAGGTGCTTTTACTGTTGTTACTTGGAACACGTGTTCTGTTAGAACTTTGGAAGAGTTTCTGAAACTGTTTCTATAAATTCTGACAGAAATACTCCAACTTTTCATTGGTAATTTACTCTCACTTTCAAGTCACTTGTCACTGAGAACTTGTGAAATTTCCTAAAGTTTACCTTTTCTAGTAAAAACATCCCAAATTCTCCGTATTTGGTAGTGGAGTCAATAGTGGAGTGTATTGGAGTAAGCCACGGTATATTGAAAAAGCAGAGAAAATTTAAATTCTTTTAATACAGCAATTAAACCATATAGATACAAAATGTCAGGTAAATAAAAAATACAAAGGTTCCCGTAGTAGAAATTGCTTGGCTATGCTGAGTGATTTATGTAATATTGTTGCTATAGTAATACATGCATACAATTATTTGTAAAGTGTTCAGTGTGGTAAAATCAATATTCCTCTGGGAACAATAACCTTATATTATCTTGACCTCTGCATATTGAAATGTTTGCCTTTACTGTTGCACTTTAATTTTCTTGGATTTAAAAAAAAATAAAAAAAAGTGCTGAGGAGGGGGGGCAGGGGTAGGGAGCAGAAAAACCCAGCTCACTGGGTGACACAATTATAAACTTTAACAGAAATGAAAGTAAACAAGACTTTTATGCTGTAGGATTGTGTGTTTCGTGTTGGTGTTGACTTCTCACTCCGTAGTTTCCTGATAGGTAAAATCATCACATTGACGATACACATACACATGAAACACACATGTAACTGGTCAACAAGAAGCTCTGTGAAATGATTTTTTTATACGATGGTGGATGTAGTGAATCCCTTGGAATCTCATGATTTTAAACTGCATCCTGAAAAATGTCCATCATTTTTCAGTGATACTTAACTAAATTACTGAACTAGAAGTGGAGAAGAACAAAGTGTTAACAGATTTGCTCTCAGTCTTTTTAGCTGTGGTTCACACAAATTTTTGTAGGGTCTACACTTGTATAACCTAACCAAAATTGTGTTTGTGAGACTGTGCTCTTAAGTCTCATATTCCTAATTCCATGAGCCCTACATATGTTGCTTGTCATAAATAGAACAACAGGTTTGGCTTTCGCATTTATGAAGAGAACAGTGATTAGTTTGAAATATGGATGCTAGTAGTTAATTATGTTGTTAATTAATTCCTGAGATTAAGAGAGTTTGTAATTCATGTTCTTTGATGTTTGAGTGTTAAGTGTTACTTCTAAGTACTAAACAAAGTTCAGGAGTGTAAAAACCCCATGATACCTTTTAAAT
>VYZT01065924.1:0-13015 GCA_013400735.1 Pomatostomus ruficeps | reverse complement strand
TGCAGAGTGCATGTGCAGGAGCTTAGCTCTGCAACTGAAGTGGTTCCACCAGGCCTCCAGCCTGATATCATCTGAGGTGCCCCTAAAATGAGTAAATATTTATGTGCTAATTCATTATTTTACAGTAAATATTTTACTGACTGTTGAAAAGCCCAGTAAACAACTAAGAGATTGCAGGAGGATGGTTTGTTCCCTAAGAGCTGTTGAACTGGAAGAAACTGTTTTTTAGAAATAAGCAACTGACTGAGCTAGTGTTTGATCTGACATACTGGGGCAGCAATGTCAGTGCTGTGGTCTGAGGTTGCAAGTGTCTTGCTCAGTGCTGTGCAATAGGTTTTTTAATCTTCCAGTTTTTAGTTCTCTGCCCAGGAGATAGAGAATCACATTCAGCTTTCTCATAGTGGTAGCTTGTTGGGCTTAATTTCTGCAGGCTGCTGAATTTGGCAGATGAGGATCTTCATAAATCAGACAATCTAGACATGAATTGCAATCTGGACTCCTCTTTTGGGACTCCTTTGGAAGGCAAGTACATTGAGACATTTTCTCTTGGATTATTGCACGGCAAAACTGCTGTAGAAATACCAGCCAGTTTAACTTTTTTAGCCTTTTCAATATGTCCTGTCTCTTACAGAGCTTATTATTCTTGATAAGATGATCAGAAAGTTGTGTTTTGAAGTGTGCACTGTTTGTTCCTCACCACAGTTGTCCAGGGCTCGTCCTGGCTCGCTCATGTGATCGTGTGCCCAGAGACCAGCTGCAGTTTCAAAGTGGATTTGCTGTGCCGCGGCAGAAATCTCTTGGAAAATAGGTAATCTGATATATTAGTTTCTATCAAACCATGAGGACTATTATTCATGCTGTTCCTGGTCTTCATCATCGTGGCTGTCAGCCTGATATCCTTTCCAATCAGCTGGGCAGACAGGGTTTAAAGCCTCAGGCATTTCTGTGAAGCGGAGAAAGAAGCAGCACTCCAAGGCTGCCTGGCAAAAGTCGCCTTCTCTGTCAATGGGGAGGAAAAGAGAAGGTTGGAGGTCACATTGAGGTTTTTGTTATTTGGTTGGGGGGTTGTTTATTTTTTTTTTTTTTTTGAGGGGGAGGAAGGGGCAGAAAGGCAGTGGTGTAGCCTTTGCCTGCGTTTGATGTTGCTGAAGAAAGCACTGCAAACCTGTGAGGATCTGTGTCCTAAACTGTAAGAGCAAACTGAGACAGCCCTAAAACCTGACCCTGGGGACTGTTCAGGTGGGACTGCTGTCACCCAGGCCCATTTCTTAGAAACTCTTTTAATGATTGTGACTAAACAGAGCCAATCTCTTGATGAGCTCAGCTAGCGGATTCTTTTTATCAAGTTTTGCTAACCACCAAAGCTGCCAGTCGCCCCAAAAGCACGTGAAATGCTTTGGAAGAGAGAAAAATATATGCCAGATTGTAAAGGTAAGATTTTAAATATGTAGCTATCTGGACAAATGGGAATACTGGAAATATTCCTGAAAATACTTATGCATATACTTAACCTTAAGCATACACATAATTCTATTAACTTCAGTGGGACTATATATATTTCTAAAGTGAACCACCTGTGTGTTTGAGAAGACAAAGCCATTAAGCTCCTCTGCATGCAGAATTTGATCCTGTGACTAAGTCTTCGTGTATCATGCTGTAAATTTACCCTGAAGCTTGCCATAAAGTCAGTGCTTTTAAAGAGTATATTTGAAGAGCTCCAGTAGAGTCTCAAGGCAGTTATAATAGTGTGTGTTTGATTTACAGCATGCCATTGAATTAGAAGGGTATTTGAAAGAGGATTTATGTTAAAATAATGTAGACAGTGATTTAGAGCATGGATTGTGGCCATAAGTATGGGCAAAACAGAAGAGTTTATTGCAGCAAACAGCTCATTGCCTTCTGCGGGAAAAACACTGAAGTAGAAAATTTGGAGATTGTCATCTTGGCTGAGTATATCTGTTAACTAAAAATACTGGTCAACACATGGCTTTTCAAAGTACAGAGGACTTTCAACAACATTTTGTGTAACCAGCACTGGATAGAATTATCAATGAGCTGGAACAGCGATTTGGAAAGGAGAACCAGGGAATCAATAAACCAGCTGGGACAACGAATCCAAGAAATATACATTTCTTGGAAAATGACAAAGCATTCTGGCAGTAAGTGCTACAAAAGAAAGTCGATCTGAGAATTTTGCCAAATTCTTCAACGATACAGAGATGGCTCCTGAATAGACACATGCCTTGACCTGATTAGTAAACATTTGGGTTTTATACAAAAATGTAGAAATGAAACCTTAAAATAATAATTTCAAATCTTTTTTATAACTCTCGATGGCTCTCAGTATTGTTTCCCTAATTTCTTATTGGAAGTTTAAAATGTAAGGCCAAAACATCAGCTGGCATAAATTACCTGACTTTTGTGAAGATGGGCTGATATTAATGATATGAGGCTTCATCTGTCTCCTTCAACACGTCTATTCCCTGCCTTTAATTACAGCCTGTTATTTTGGATTTAAGTGGATTTTAAGATACACGAGGCTGCTGTGAGAAACAAAAACATATTTTCAACGTGACACTGAACTTGACATACGTTTGTAAAGTGAAAACTGTGGAAACCCCCTCAGTACGAACTTGCACAGGAGACAGGCAGAGACCACAGTGACTCATTTGGTGACCAAGTGTGTCTGGCCGAGCACAAAACGCTTCCTGTCGCCGCATGAAGGAGCACTCGGCTGTGCCGGAAGGTGTGACGGGTGGAAACGGTGGGACTGGTACAACCTTTTGGTTTGGATTGCTCTCTACAATTCTGTTACCAACAGCTGATCAGGGGGTTGCCAAGTTTATCAGTTGAATTCTCAGGTTCTGCTTTGTGGGTTGTTTTTTTTTGATGCTAACACTTGGAAAACAAACCAGGAATGATCCTCTGTGTGAATTTGGGCTGCAGTTCCCTGCTGAGAGAATCTGGTCAGGCAGCTTTACGTAGGAAAAAACTGATATTTGTTCTTACAGCCTGAAGTCCAGTGTAAAACCTTCCTGGATTCCCTGGGAGAGGCAGCACTGCTTTCTGCACCAGCAGCCTCATGGGTGAAGTTACTCCCCAGGACTGTTTGGATACCATGGATAAAAACCGATACGGGACAACTGCCGAGGACAGAGAGGTCTGTGCAGTGAAATGATGCATGAAATATGAAGAGGGCGGCGTTTGGCAGCTTCATTAGGAGGCCAAGGGAAGCATTCTGCACACCAAGAAAGGATGAAGGCAACTGTGTCTTGGAAACTTGACAAAGAGACCTTTGTGTTCTCCTCTCTTGTTTGGTTTAACATCATCACGCTCCTCTCTCTTCCCGGAAAACGCTCTCAGCCACAGCAGAGGACCCTGTGTTTCTGTTTGGGTGGGTGTGCAGGTCTCCCTCCATCCCCTGGCCCTGACACACTGAATCAGTCTCCTGCTGGATCCACATGGATTCACACAAACTATGGGAGGGGACCGAGGGAGCTCTCCTGCTCTTGTTTCAGGCAGGCTCTATACTCAGCCAGACATTTCAAGAGCAATTATTCTCAAATTTGAGTTTATATACCAGCTAGTGAATGAAAGATTTTGAAAACTTGAATGATTTTCTTTTATGGGAAAACACCACTTTATCCCGCTGCTCAAGGGACGATGTGTGCCTCAGTTCAACATGGAGAGAGTTGATGGCAAGGGCACAGATGATGGAGCTCATAAATAAGTGGCAGCAGAGTCATTCAGAGTGCTGGAAACTGAAGAAAATGAACTCCCTGCAAAAAGAAGGAATTTGACAACACAGAAATGTGGAAGAAAAAAGTAGGCCAAAGAAAATTATTTTGATGCTATTTGGGAAAATATCAGAATAGACAAGGTTGAACTGAATGTAGTCAGATCCTGATTCCTTTTATGGACACGAAAATTTCAAAAACATTTAGTAATATAAACTTCTTACCCCAAAAGTGGTTGCAGAGGCTATTAAAAAAATGTTCTTTGAAACATAAAATGCTAATTAATATTCTCAATGTACTTTATTAACATTGCAGACAAAAAAAATTACGAATTGTAAATATTTCATAGACGCAGGTGAATAGGCAGTAAAATCTAAAGAGCTAAGGACAGAGAAAACCATTTTTATGGTAAATTAATCATAATGCATTGAAGATATTTTTCTATTTCTGTTGAAGCAGAAGTAGAAAACAGCATTGCTGCTGCCTGTCACAGGAAAGCTGTTCATATGGAAACAAGAACGTGCAACTTCTTTTGTCAGAGGGCTTTAAGAAATTTTCCACCACTAGTGCTCATCCTTCAGGGCCCTTTGCCTCTTTCTCAGGCACCTGCTCGCTCCTTGATGGTTCTGCAGAGGTAAATCCCCCGTGTCAGATGGAGCAGCCAGCAAAGGAAGCATGGCAGCACAGTGACCTTGCAGGCCACAGGTCAACCAGTGCTTGTCCCCATTGTTTAGGGTCCTATTTGCCTTCCAACCCAGCTGCAGGACAGATGGTTTCAACATGGCTTCTTGAAAAGCTCTGAGAAGATTGTAGATTTCAATTCTATGATATCAAGAAAAGGATTCTCCGTTGGCAGGCATTTTCCTGGCCTGGTTCTAGAAATGCTTTCTTGTGGTGCTTAACTGTGAACAGCCACCAGGAACCCGGGATCCCCTGCTTGTCCTGAGTTAATGCACCTGGGTTTAGAATTTGGTTTGGGTGAGTTTAGCAAAGGAGCAGCTGTGGAAGCAGAACCGTGAGAGCTCGGTAGCTATTTGGAGTGATACAGACCCACTGTGAAACTGGGTACAGCACAGGGACTGGAGGGATGCTGGTTTGCTGCTTGCATTACAGGTGGTTTGCACTGATTCTTCTGTTGCAGGGACTGAAATCCTGCAGGTGTCTGCTTTGAAAAGTGCACTGAGGTTGCTCTCTTTGTTTCTGAATAAGTCCAAAACAAAACAGGTAAGACAAATATCTTTACTGGCAGTGGATGACTGTTCCTCTGCCATATAACTGTGTGATGAAAGAAGATTTACTTAATGGGTAATGCCCAGATTTGTTGAAAATATTGGTTGACTTCCTCAGCAGGCCAGAAATCATCTCACAATAAAATATAATATGTTATTACTTCTCTGGGTTACTGCTGTTATGAGCTGATGACTGCATGATGAGAAATTTAAATTTTCCAGTGATAATATTTAACAGAGGCAGTCTCAGGAAAACAGCAAAGGGAATCAGGAGCATTTGAATAAGTGCATGGGCACTGCAGTTAGACTGTTTCAAGATTCCCTTACTGTAGCCATCATAAAAACAACCTCTATGATGTGAGGAGATTGGTAACACACTCTGCACTGTACATAATTTCCATTCTGTCTGTTGATTACAAAACTGAAAATAAGTTGCATCACATCAGAATCACAGTATATCATGTCTCCAGGCTAAGCTAGAAGTCTTCTAAGGAGGTCCTTCAGTTCAAAAGAAGTTTTATTTACTTAACTAATGCCTGGAAATACCCTACAGTTTTACTGGGGAAAGGAGTTTGTTCTTTCTCTCTGTTTTTTTAAAGTGTACTGAATGATTGATTTTACCTAATTGTCATCCCAAGCTTATACATTGAAGAAAGAAATTCCCTTTGCAAGATTCTGACTGTATTTTGTAACACGTTTGAGGAACTCTCATATGGATTACATCTCCTGAGTCTGCTGGTGCCTGACATATGTTCTGTGAGAAAGAAAAATGACATATTGTTCTGTAAAACTATTCCCTGTGTCTTTCCACTTGCCAAACTTCCTATGCATTATGTGAGGAAAAAAAAAGTCCAGAATATTTCAGGGAAAGTGGAACAAACAATTGCAGTTGATCGGGACAGCAATGAATATACTTGTAAGTGTAAATGCTGGTAATCAGGAACATTATTGGAGCTCTCTGAAATGCTTTCACTTGGCCTATTTCACATTGCCTGGTTTGTACCCTGTGGAACAGGCCCAGCCTTGTTTATATCTATAAATTGAATTTTATTAAGCAACACTAGGTGTGATGAGCAAACCATGAATGATAGATAACAGCTTTCACAATGCTTTTTGAAATGCACATCAATGATGCTTTGCCATAGAAGCCTGTATGCAAAATACCATGTTGGCATTAAAGAAACTTAGGAGATAATAGAGCAGAAAGAACACGTCCTTGGACTATTTTATAGAGTGCAATTGCATTATAATGTGTTAAAGGTCCTTGAATGAGGAATTGTAGCTTTGTTTTCTCAGGAGATTGCAAGAGAAATAAAAAAATTGATCCTTGGAAATGAGGGTTTCAAGGCTATTGTATTCCAATATAGTCCATCAGATCTCACGTGCTGCTTCTGATGCTGTTTGGATAGAAACATGCAGAGATTAACAGCTTCAGGAAGTGGTGGTGATAAGGATGTAGTGAGCTGCTTCTTTGGGGTCAACACCAAATTCGGGACTTAAGGTCCTCTTGCTTGGTGCCTTGAGGTGTTAGGCTCAGTCCCATCATGTTCATCCACATTCTAAGCTGCATTTCCCACTCATGCTGCAGTGTGCACGATGAGGTTTCTCTTTGGTATCACTTGTGTTTGCAGGGATATTTGGAGTCTAAACACGTGGTGTGCATGAAGATGAATTCTTGTTTCGTCCTGTTTTGAGTGCTTCTTTTTCACAGCCCCTGGCATTCACAGAGAATTTCAAATGCCCTGTCTACTAGAATGGTGACAGGACCATTCCAGCGGCACAGCCAATCCAGGAGGTTTCTGAAGTGTCTTGATGACATTTTCTTGTAGCAGGCAATGAATGAACTGATTGCTGGACTTGTTACCCACAAAAAAGGAAAAACTGATTGAAAAGGTGAAGGTCAAGGGCAGCCTTGGCCGCAGTGACCGTGAGACTTGGCAAATCCCCATGTGAGACAGACCTGGAGGAATAAGGGGCCCAGGAGACCAAGTCAGTCTTCAAGGACAACCTCTTTAGGGCATAAGAGTAGTCTATTGCAATAAATGGGAAATACAGCAAGAGTAACAGAGAGTACCAGCATGGGTGCAGAGGGGACTCCTGACCCAGCTCAGATGCACATGGGGAGCAGACTGAAGGAGGAAGCAGAGATGGCAGCCCAGAAGGTATTCAGAGGTACTTCCTGAGCATGCAGAGAAAGAACTGCAAAATGCAAAGCTTAAACTGAGTTGAAACTAGCAAATGATTAGTAAAGGGTCAAAAGGGGCTTCTTGTGCTTCTATGCCTGGAAAGAGTGGCCAGTGTCAGCCTGGGACCAGTGACCACACAGCGAGTCTGTGGTGATGAGGCAGGCTCAAGGGCAAGCCAGCAAGTCAAGCCAGCAGGTCAGGATCGGGGAGGCAGGAGACTGGGCACCGACACAGCTGCAGCACAGCTGCACTGTCGCTCAGGCAGAGGCCAAGTGCAAGAGCCTCAGCTTGAAAGCAGCTCCCCGGGGATGGAGAGGCAGGCAGGCCCTTGCTGAGGTTTGTCTCTAGCTTTATTCCCAGCAAACAGCTCAGATCAGCAGAAAGGCTGACCTTGAACTCAGGCAAATAAACTCCTGAACCAACTAAAATCCTGGCAGGGGGAGTTGAATCAGGGCCCTGATGCACTACAGGCTGGGGATTTGCTGTCCAGAAATCAGGATTGCAGAATAAAACCTGGGGGACCTGGAGGACAAGGAGCTGACTGTGAGTCAGCAACATGCTCTCGGTGAAAGGAGGCTGACAGCACTCCAGGCTCTGGGAGCAAAAGGCCAGGCAGCCTCTGAAGGGGAGGCATTAGTCCCTCCGTTTGTTTACTCTGCCCCGTTTTGGGCTCCCCATCACAAGAAAATGGAACACTAATGCAGGGCCAGTGGAGGGCTGCCAAGATATTGTGTGGCTGGAGTTTCTGAGGGAGGAGGAGCAGCTGAGAGAGCTGTGCTTGTTCAGCCCTGAGGAGAGGTGGATTAAGGGAGAACCCCCCTGGTGTATGCAGCTACCCAGGGGGGTGAGGAGAAGATGGAGCCCAACTCTTCCCAGAGGTGGACAGAGGCAGTAAAGATGAGTTGAAATACGAGACATTTTGACTTGAGACAGTAATTTTCTGTTTTGCCGTGAGGGTGGTCGAACACTGGAGTGAGCAGGATGCCCAGGGAGGCTGCAGCATCTCCCACCCTTGGAGATGCTCCAAACCAATCTGAATGAGCCCTGAGCAGCCTGCTTGAGCAGGAACAGAGGGGAGGGGACCATCCCACAAGTAGGATTTCACATGGCAGCAAGGTACTTTGGTGTGGTGTCACACTGCAAGTCCGAGGACAGAGGTTTGTACTTAGCAACACTTCTAATTCTCAAGAACACGTACACATTATTCTGCTCCAACATCTGTTAATAATAGAGTATGAAGCAACACGACTTTCTAATGGAACTGTTAAGAGGAGCAACAGATGGAAAATTCTATGCAAAATAAGTCATATCAGTATGATTTAATTTTTGTGTTTGCCTGGGACTCTGACAACAAACCGGCCTGACTCTGTGGCAGAATTACAGCTGCATTTGGGAGCTGCTACGAGCCCTGTTTCCCTCACCACCAGTGAGGAGCAAAGCCCTGGAATAAAACAGTGAGGTGGCTCCACAGGCTCGCTGCTGTCATCTTTCCGAACTCTCTCAGGCACAACCATGCCAAACAGCATGGTGTCCTACCACTCTTCTGCTCTTGACCTCAATCTACAGCTCCAGGGGTTAGGGTAGGCAGCGGGATAACTCCAGGAAATAAAGCCATCAGCTGGGTTAATGCAGGAGGGCTGTACTGTCCCAAGGACAGCCCACTGGCCTCGCTTTTCTGGAGCTCTCACTTCCTTCTTCTGATCTCATTTTACCCCTATACTAAACTCAAGAATTTCCTCAGTAAGCATGCTAATAAATATGGCAGTTTACGGTATTAGTTAATTACTGGGATTACACTCAGTAATGTTGTGCTTACAACCTCCCCATCCGCTTTGGGGTTTTGGTACCTGATGCAGAGGTGAGTCAAAAATGGCAAATGCATATAGGGACCTTAACCCATCTGCCTGAAGTGTTTGTAGCTATTTAGCCCAATGGCAACTGGGTCTGCTGTCCTCACACCTGTGAATGAAGAAACCTGCAGAAGATGTATTTCATATTTCAGTGATTTACCTGTGAGCCAGCTGCATAACAAAGTGCTAAAACAAACAGCAGTGTAGGAAGACTTCCTTAAAAACTTGCCATATACCTACATTAGGATTCATGCACTACCCAGAGATAGTTTTTCCTTTATAGAAGAAAATGAATTAATTTTGTTACAGGGAATTTACGTATTCCTAAGAAGAAAGGTTGGCATTACTGAATTACCTTATGCAATTAATTATGAGCAAAGCACCCTCACCAAAACATGAGGCCAAAGAAACTGGCACTGGGGGCTCCCCATTATGTCAGCCACAACATCAGAACTGGGTTAGGGATATTCTGCAGGATGCTTTGGCAGAGGAAATCATACAGTGATTTTTAATCTTTTAATGCAAGTAAATATAAAAATACACCATCTCTATTGGCTATTTGTAAATTATATACTGTTTGTAGAGTTTAGATATTGGCTCTTTTAATAACTAATTTTCATATAAAACATCTATCAGTATATACTCTTTCATCTGTATGCTACTGCATACAGAGGGCCTTAATCCATGGTATGTAAATAGCTGGACACTGTTCTTTTAATATTTAGTATTCCTCAATTTACTCTTTGAAATTTTTTGGTAGACACAGCAGACAGTTTCTAAAGCAGCCTAGAGACTTTTAACACATCTTCATTTTAATAAAGTTCAGTTCCTAATTTTATGTACATTTGGCCTTACCACAATAAGTCCACATTCAGAAGATTACAAGAGTATGAAATTTTTATGCCTGATAACAAAAATCAGTTTCATACAGCTTTGAATAGAACTTTTTAAAAAAGCTCCATCATAGTTTTAATGAGTACCAGATTCATCAGGTAGCCTGCAACCTGCAGCATTTAAAATATACATGTGAGAAGTATGAGGAGTATATTCTTGCCTAAAGAGAAGAACTGAATTTATTCAGCAAGAAAGCGTTCAATCTGGTAAGAAACTTTTACTTGCAAATGACTTGAATGAGTGATTTCCTTCTCCTGAATCCATGCATATTGAAAGATGCTGCCTGACCCCGCTGCTTCACTAAAAAATTCTTCCTTAAGCAAACTATCTGCTGGGCTGAAAAAATCCCCACAATAATCACTAAGTGGGGGAAAGAATTGGGTATATTCCCTTAACGTTACCATCAATGTTTCTTGAAACTTTCTTGGAGATTTTTTTTTCCTATGCAAGGAAGAGAACAGCTTCTTTCTTTTTTCTGTCCTTCGTTTCTTTGAAGTTCCCAACAGAGAGGCCGGCTGCAAGGTGTCTGATACATCTGAACTGGAACTGGGCAAGGACCAGCCCTTGTTTTCAAACACTCCTCTGAATAATCAGCAGCCACTGCAAAGCACTTGATATTTGCTGGCTGAAGGTTGGATTTGGGCAGCGGACCTGAAAGGTGGCTTATTCTACTGTTAGATTCTGCCAGCTGTCGCGTCTGAATAAATTAGAAATCCACTCAAATTTTCTAAGTTGTCTATGAATTGAAGTTAATATGCACAGAAATATTACTCATGTTTAATTTCTAAATTAATTTACCTCTAAACAACTGAAAAGGCATCCAGACTGCATAGGTAAATGTCTGGTTAAACCTTACAAAGGCTTGTAAATATTTACTAAATGCATACTTCACGTCTTCTGTAGATTATGATGCAAATCTATCTAACAAACAAAAGGTACCATGGATCGGGCTGCAAAGACTTGCAAATACTACCAGTAAACCAAATGCTGAGCTAATACAGCCCCATCATAAACATTTAAACTTTTGAGGGTCTTATCTCTCACAGCTCTGTAGTTTGAATATATGTTCACAAAAGTTCCCCCACCTCCTTTGTTAAACTTGTAATTAAAGCTGACCTGATTAAGACGACCTGCTTTCTCAGTCTTGTTGGGAGGACACATTGATTAGAAAGCCAGGGAATCCTCATTTCTATCCAAGCAATGGTCTCTGCCCAGGAGTTCACTGATTAATTAATGAGTATGTTTACCTGGGTGGGTGAGGTTGGGCAGACCAGCCTTTGCACAGAGCCTGGCTGCAAGGGCAGTGACAGCTGCTGGAATGCTGCATCCCTGAACCTTAACGATAACAGAGCACAAGCTGCACACAAAAGTCCTCACCCAGCCATGGGGAGGTGTCACTTCTGGTCATGTTCACCTTTTAAATCATCATCTGCTCTTAAGCAGGAAAACTTGAGCTCTTCACAGTGCACTTTTGAATAAGTATCATTGAAAGGTTAAAAAAGATGTTTGTATGAACATGCCAGGAGTCAATAAAAATGTGGAATACTCGTAGACATGTATATTCTATGTAGAAGTATTTAGTTAATTAACTTGACAGGCTACTTGAAAGAGACTATCTTTAAAGAAACTGAATGATGAAATAATGTAATGTAGGGATGTGGGTTTTTTTAAGTATAGTATTTTGTCTTTAGGTATTGTCTCATGACAGTGTTATGGCTAAGAAGTTTAACGGGGAAATTGATGATTGTGAATTTGGTGGTTTGGAAAACTTTGCGTAGGGGAGATGACATAGTCACTCATTTACAGCTTGGGATGGGTGTGTGTAAGATTCAAATAAGGTTATAAAAACCCCCTAACCTCCAACCCCAACAAAATGGGGTCGAGAGCAAACTCTCATTCTAGGAGATGTTTTCCAAGTCCATGAAGTCTGACAAGGTGATTATGTTGTTAGGAGATGCAGTGATAGCTGCTGAGATAACATAAACCCACTGTAACTTGAGGGAATGAGGACTGAAACAGACCCAAGTACACTCAGGGGTGAGTGAAGAAGTAATTGTTGGTACAAGGTATAAACTGCTGATCATACCAAAGTATTCTAAGACATATTTATTATAACCATAGAATGGGAAACTTCATCGCTTTCGATTTTGCCATTTTTGACAAACCCACTGATGTTCCCAGGGGAGAACATCTCTTTCGGCAAGCTCTGCTAACAATGTTCTGAAGGAAATCCCTTTATGGGTTTCAGCAGCACTTAAGAGGAAGATCACTTTATTCGTAGTATGTTTTCCTTTTAAATGAATTGCACCTGGCTAGTGAGGAATTCTGTGATACTTAAGATTCCTTAATTGACAATATGTGTGCTCCAGCTTATGGTGATGGTTTTCTACCTCTCAAAGCCTTACTGGAGTGGGACATTTAGACCTGTACAGAGCTGGAGTCAGTCAGTGATCCCTAAACCCCCTCATTTCATAGGTGGCATTTGTTTGTAGGGTAAATTCTGTTTCCTGTGCCCCGTGCGAGTCTCCCTGCACAAAGCATGGGTGCTTGCAGTTTGCATTAGGAGGATCCAAATTCCCCCAAGCTAAATACGGAACAGAATAAGTTTTGTCTTCAGAGGTTTTGTGCTTTTCCCTTCCCTCTGTGCCTTTTATGCTTTCTGTGCTAAAAGGAAGTCACTACATGTGTGAATATAATGGTATCAGCTTAAAAAAGGAATTTGCTTCCCATGGAACTTCTCTTCCTTGCTCTACCAAGTGCCATGATGTGTGGCCATTTCTTGTCTGTTTCTCATCTCCCTTTTGGAGACCTTAACCCTGCTTTGCACCACATTTATAGACCCAAACCCACATGGTTTTGATTTGGCAGAGAATGGCAGATTGCTGACAGAAAGGATGTGGATGCTTGTTTTGGCATTTTGTTTGGAGTTTTTCATCTACATCTCCTGTTGTTTCCATCTTGAGCTTTGCTGTAAACCTGAAAGTATGTTCTGTGTTTTGCTAGGCTGATAACAAATCTCGTGAGGTTTGGGAATCTCCTGAGGTTTCCTAAGAGCAAGTGCAAGGTGCTGCTGGAGCGAGTGCAGAAGAGGCCGCCCAGTTGATCAGAGGGATGGAGCT